>JAUIMM010000004.1:8005000-8245000 GCA_031769625.1 Taudactylus pleione
CCTGTATCTCCCTGAAGTAGTGATCCGTTGGCAGAGGTGATCAATGAGAGTCACCCATTCCAGTACAGACCATCTAAAAGATTTCCTGCATCTACTGTCAGCTCCCAGAGATGGAGCTGATGAGATTACAGAGAGACAAGAGAAGAGATAGGAGAGTTAACACATTGGCAATTTTTATGGACATCAGGATTCAGATAGAGCTTTAGATTAAATTAGTATCATGGTTACAAGGTTATCTATACAAGGGTAAAATATTCAATGTATATCAAAAATCTCTACCACAAATATCAATATGCAGTCCTTATGTATTCATAAAGAGCAGCAATTTCAATGTTATGGCTGTTTTTTCCTTATTAATCTATTTACACATTTGGCAGGTAACTGGTTACTTGGTAAGAGGTATATAATATGAACTAGAGATGAGCGGGTTCGGATCTCAGAGATCCAAACCCACCCAAACTAAGGGGATCCGAGTAAGATCCGAGTAGGCTTGGGTTTTCCCGCCTGGCTCAGATCTGAAATTGAGTCAAAACATCATCATCCTGCTGTCTGATTCTTGCGGGTTTTGGATTGTATAAAGGTCCCGTGATAGCCGCCATTTTTCATTCCGGCTGTGGAGAGTGAAGAGGAAGGGAGCTGGGAGCTGTGCTGTTGCTGACACTGACGCTGTGCATAGGGGCTGGCTACTGTTGTCCACATAGGGGCTGGCTGTTGTCCTGTCCATAAGAGCTGGCTGTTTTCTATAGAGGGGCTGGCTGTTGTCCTGTCCATAAGGGCTGGCTGGCTGTTGTCTATAGAGGGGCTGGCTGGCTGTTGTCCTGTCCATAGGGGCTGGCTGGCTGGCTGCTGTCCTGTCCATAGGGGCTGGCTGTTGTCCTGTCCACATGGGCTGGCTGGCTGTAGTCCATATGGGCTGGCTGTTCTGCTGTGTTGTCCAGGGGGTGATCTGTCCTTCAGGGTTGCTCTTCCCCACCCCCAGTGTGAAAAAAACCCAACAAATTCTGTGTGCGTGTTAGCCACACTTGTCATCAGCGTAGGTGTGCAGGGGTGCTGTCTGTCAAGGGGCTGCTGCCTCTTTCAGGGGTTCACCTCCAGTGTTCAAATAAAAAAGAAACAATTTTTTTTGTGCCTGTTACCCACACCTGTCATCAGTGTAAGTGTGCAGGGGTGCTGTGCTGCTGTCTGTCAAGGGACTGCTGCCTCTTCAGGGGTTCAGCACAAGTGTTCAAATAAAAAAATAAACAATTTCTTTAGTGTGCGTGTTAGCCACACCTGTCATCGGCGAGGGTGTGCAGGGGTGCTGTACTGCCTGTGTCATTTATCAGGAGTCTGTTGCCTTGTTCGGGTGCTCTCCCAAGTGTCCCAAAAAATGTAATCAATCAATCAATGTGTTTTTTTTCTGTATGTGTGTGTGTGCACGCTAGCCCAGCATCACAAACGCCTCTGCTGAGATCTGCATACACATTTTCAAAGGTGAAAATAGAGGATATGATTTAAAAATAAAGCAGCTAAAACTGTGTTCTCTGATTATAGTGTCCCTACTCCCTATACATGGCCCCTCTACCTGACTTTCAGTGAGTCAGAGGGGGAACTCCATCCAACCGTATTCCAGAGTGTAGCTGCTTCTCCTGTAGCCCAGGTCAGAAGATGTGTAGAGGGTGTGGTGATGATATGGACTAAAATGAAGCTCACATCCACTAAAGTGGACAATGAATCCCCAATCTAACAGGGAGCGCAGCTGTAATTTATTTTATACACAACACAGGATGGGTTGACAATATACAGTAGGCTTGGGTGATGTATACTGTACATCACCCCAGATTATACCATCATCTTCCTCTCACAATATTAATTTGTCCCCACTGGAATCCACCTTTACAGGTGCCTGTGTAATATTTGCACGTAATTGACGGTAAAGGTCTTTCTCGTTGAATTTCATTTTAATGGACATCATCTTTTCCACATTTTGGGGAAGTAGTCTCAGGCCGATCACTGACAAGGTTCCCGACTGTGCTGAAAACTCTTTCTGGAAAAACTGGAAAACTGGAAGATAGGCAGCCCAAATAAAGCAAAGGCAGTTTTTTGCGTAAGGGCCTCCAAGGGGTTATTTATTTACTAAAGTTACTTAATATTAAAAGTGTTCATGTTGCCCATAGCAACCAATCAGACTGTAGTTATCATTAATTTCTCTATTGCATTCTAGAAAATGATAGACAGGATCTGATTGGTTGCTATGGGCAACATGAACACTTTTCATTTTTAGAAACTTTAGTAAAACTAAAATTACCCCCAAATTTCCTCTTTTTCCTGCCAGTAGTTATTTACATGTATCTCTTTCTCTTCAGATCTGTGTTTATTGGGTAGAAAAAACAATGTCTTCCAGTAAGCAGGCATGGCGCTCAAGAATTCCCAAAAAAGACACGACATAAGACTTAAACCGTAAAATCTGAAATGTTGCATTTAATGCTCTGTTCCATTTGTTCACATATCTGATATGGTTAAGTGGACAGTGAGAACAACGGCAGTTTGAAGGCCACTAACTAACTCTGTTTTTTTTTAATGTCCCTGTACAGGTTGGGAAATGTCTTTACAGAAGGCTTGTAATTGTTTATTTGTTTTTGTCCCCTTCTGGGATGGTAAATCCACTCCTAGCCTCAGAAGCAGGTGCAGGATTCTCAAGAAAGACACAACGTAAGGCCTTAAATCAGGGGTAGCCAACCTCGGTGCTTGAAAGGTCATGTTTTCCAGATGACCTAGCTGGTGCACACCATCACATTTAGAAAAGATCCACAGGTGGAGTTAATTATTACACTTGTGATTCTGTGGTTCTGTGAGGAGACCTGGAAAACATGCACTGTTGGTAGCTATCGAGGACCAGGGTTAACTACCCCTGCCTTAAATCATAGATCTTACGCTTGAAGCCACTAACTATGTTTTTTTCATATCCCTTTACAGCTTGTGAAATGCTTTTTCATGTGGAAAGCACTACCAGAAGTCTTCCTGGTCCCTTTCTGGGATGAGAAAATCAACTCCCAGCAGCAGCAGCAGCCATGCTCAAGGATTCTTCTGTGGCAAGGACTGGTGAATGTATCACATTTTTTTGTAAATTCCTCTTCCCCTTCTCCCTCATAAATATTCTTCAGAATCAAAAAATGAAATTCAATTTACTACCAATCAACCCTTCCTGTCCCTGACCTGCCTTCAATTACATACATACTCCAACTCCCTCAGGCCTCTCTTGAATAATAAAAGTGTTTCCTGATGTGCCATGTTTGAAGTTGAACTGCCAAGTGTTTGTGCCGCCCACTGCTGCCGCTTAGCTCAGTCAGCCAGCTAGCTTGGTGCAAATTTTGGACTGGATGAAAACAATATAGTGAGCTGTGAGTTGGCCAAAATTGACTGGAAACAAGTGGAAATAAATGTTATTGAGGTTAATAATACTGTAGGATCAAAAATAGGCCAATTGTATGTGATTTTAGCTGTTTTTATGATTTTTAAACAAAAAATCCAGATCCAAAACCAAAACCGAAAAACAAAACACGGAGGTAAGGTTTTGGCAAAACCAATCCAGATCCAAAACCAGGGTAGATCCAGATCCAAAATCAAAAGCAAAACATGGGGGTAAGCGCACATCTCTAAAATGAACTCACTTACAATTAATATAAGCACAACGCTATTTATACAGCAATACAATACAGTGAGTTATAAGTAGAAAACTATTCAAGTCCAGCAGAGTTTCCTCAGCATGTGTAATAATTTACAGTGAATGCCCAGTATTCAAAGCTGGACGCCCTACTAAGAGGCACAGACAAATAACACACTTTTACAGATATGGGGGAATGATTCCCTTGGTGAGGATATCCTCACTATCTGCTGAGCGTTATCGTGAAATGAAAGAGTTCGCGTTACCAGTACACTTGATATGTGTTATCTGCCAGGAGATAGGTAATCAGCTGCTGCGATGCAGGGACCCGGTGTGCGCACTTTGGAATGTCCCTCAGTCTGACCAACGCGCGTTTCACCCTAAGGCTTCCTCCTGCGAGAATCTATGCAGCAGATTGTGACCCCGCCCCCTTCATGTGAAATCATGTGGAGGGGGTGTGGCCTGCACCAGGCCAAATAATTATTTTATAAATACCCAAATGGCCCTTGGCAGAAAAAAGGTAACCTATCCCTGCTTTATGCCTGTTTGTGTTTAACAAAGTGCAAAACTGTGAGAAAACACTATCAGCTTAGTGTGCCGTCTCTCTATCCTTTCCTGATTTTGGATCTTTACCAAAATTTGTCGCTGTAGTCTACATTTATATTCCTGAAGCATTTCCAGAACAGTAGTCTATAATGCATTAAGAAAACACACACATTGACAGGCGCTAAAACAGTTTGATATTTAATAAGCAAAAGGATGATTATCAGACTAAAAATAGTTACAAGCGCATGAAAACATCACAGAAAATACATAAAATAAAATGAGATCATAAAAACAAAAAAATTGGCAGCATATATAAATGACTATGGATAATAAAGCAATTAATGCCACCTATGTACCCTTCTCAGCTTAGACATACAGTAATATGTTCAGCATTTAGCAATCTTTATGTATAGTGGCTGTTTTCTGGTTGAGTATAATTTGGAGGGTCCAGTTCCTACAGTTTGACGGCTGCTGTCAGTTTTTCCACTATCATTTAGAATATATACCTGATTAATTATATTGAATTCAGTTGTCACCATCAAGACCTAGAGGAGTCCAGCACCTGTTTTTTGTGTTTTTTTTTTATAATGGAATAAATACATTTCTTTTTAAACCAAGCAATATTTTGGAATTAAAGTTATTTGCATTTTCACTATATTTTGGTGCTGTACTTTTCTTCCCCACTAATCATAATATATATTCTATTTAGATTATTATTCTTTCTATTATACTATTTGTTTTCTTTGTCCTGACCACCATCCTTCCATGTCTGCATGTTCTGTGTTGTGATCCCCAATATATCTGGTCTGTATGTAAATGTACAGCTCACCAGTGTTTCACACTTAGGGCTTCATTCAGAGGCGGCCGTACGGTCTACGACCGCACGGCCGCCTCGATGTTTGTCCAGTGCACATGCAAACAGAGGCGTTCCCATGGGAACGCCTGCCGTTTGGGGGAGGCCCCACTGACAGAGCCAGAAGCTCTCCGGGGCTTACGACAAGTGAGACCCTACCCTAGGGTCTCGTCGTAAGCCCCGATGGTCGTGATGGTCTATGACCATCGCGACCATCACCCTAGCAGTCGTTAGGCTGTGGATTTACACCCACAGCTCTAATGACCGAAACAGAGGCAGGCGGTCGGGATGCAAGCGGCCGCCCAGTTTCTGAGCGACCGCTTGCATCCTCCGACTGCCTCTGAATGAGGGCCTTACTCCCTTGCTCGCCAACTTTCCTCACACGTCCTTGTGCCCACTAGTTTTTCTCAATCATGTCCTCCTATCCAGCAGCTTTTCTTACACTTGCCCCCATACTCGCCAGCTTTTCTTACACATGCCCACCTACTTATCACCAGTTTAATTACATATATTCCCCTGTGCCCACCAGCTTACGTCACATGCCCTCCTCTTCACGAGCTTAACACAAGCATGCCCCCTCCCTGTGCAGTAGCTCATCAAACAAATTCCCATGTGCCCACCTGCTTTTTTTCAATTATGCTCCCAAAACTTCTCAAAACTGCCGACCTACATTCCTCAAACCTGCCCTCCTGCACACTTTTTCCTCACCTGAGGGACCTGGGAAGCTGGAACAGTAGAAGCACACCCTCAGCACACAGACAGAACCAAGAGCAAAGTCAGCCTTGTTGCAGTCAGTGTGCAGTGTACCATATGACTGTAAAGGCTCCTACACACTTAGACGATGAGCTGTATGAACGATATTGGTGAAAGATTTCCCTTGAACTTTCTGTAGTGCAGGACAAACGATATTGGGTGTACACACTGAATGATATCTTTAAAGATATCTTTCAGTGAAGTCATCCTGTCACATCTCTGAACAGGCAATTCTTGATGATATCATCAGATTGGCATGTATGTACGGACGACAAAAGACATCGTTAATGACCCGCGGAAGTGCGCATCGTTGGTCGTTCACTACATACTCATTGAACGATATTGTTATCGTCCATATCGTTCATAACAATCGTCTAGTGTGTATGCAGCTTTACAGTCTCTTGTGACACAATGAGCAGGAACCAGGAAGTATCATCTGAAGGAGAGACACTGCGCTGCTGTACAGCGAGCTGTAAAATAAAATTATACTTCTCGGTGCCCCCTGCAGGTTTCAGTGCCCAGAGCGTGAACTGCATCCGCACTACTGCCCTTGTGAAAGTTGTCCCACTATAATAATAAAATACAACAATAAAATAAGTCAACAGACAAATCTACTTAGCAGATCTGATGACATGCTAGCAAATCACTTATGGGGCAGGATATACTAAGCATTGCATGGTCTATGCGGTACATCCCACCACTTATTGGGTACATACCGGCGTTAATAACGTCGGTATGTACCTAGAAGTGCGATTAAAATCACAAAGGACAGCTCTCTACCAATAAGAGCTGTCCTTTGCGATAGAGGGATTTCCGGATTTATGACACAGAAGTCCCTCTGCGCATGAGCAGAATGACAGGCGCGCTACGGGGAACACTGGGTGAGATCCGATTGTATCCCTCGCAGTGCAGAATGCGAAGAGAAGCACAAAGATGGCGTTGCCCACCGGGTCCAAGCTGCAGAATGTATTGCATTCCGGAGCTTGTTACATATGAAAAACATCATTTTTAGCTGCATTTTCCTGTTAGTACATCCCACCCATCGAGTCACACTTGTCAGCCTATAAATTAATTTGTTGGAGTTTGTTTCCACCCTAACACTGAAATAACATACCACTCCATAGGGGATCTTCAGAGGCGAATATCTGAGCTTGGAATGATGTCTCACAGTTAGGAGAGTTTTCCAGGAAGTAAATATCGGCTTGGCGTCCTTACGGTGCATTTCCCGCAGTAAGGAGCGACAGAGCAGATTGAAACCTCACTGACAGCGGGTAATGATGCCAAGGTCATAAACGGCATAAATATATCAAGAATGAGATCCTGGGTAGCGTGGCTGGTTAATAGAATAATCTTGATGCGTATCATCACAATTACATTGATTTATCAGAGGAAGTAACGCAATCACCTATTCTCAGAGCAAAATTTGGCACCACATGAGCATTCAGTTTTGGGTAGCTAAGCCATACTGGTACTGACAACAGCGAATAATAACTGCGTATACTACTGTCTATACTATACATATTCTATTATACTCTGTGTATTCTTAACATATTTAAAAATTGTATTTAATTGGTTAAGTTGAAAAAACCCCCAAAAAGAACAGAAGGACTGGCCCACACCAATAATTGTTTCCCTTGTTTCCATTTTTCTTTCTTTTACATTTGGAGTCCCTCATTCCGAAACTGTTTCTCTGCCATGCTGCTGGCCCCCGCAGCTGTTACACGAGTAGCCATAACTATCGTTACTCCCTTGGTAAATATATAACAGTCCCCTTATTCAAACTCTAGCTACAGTATATCTCAGATTACCAAGCGCTATAAAACCTATTTGGCACGACTGCTATTTTCACAGTTGCAATAAGCTACTTTTCTCTATCATTCGTGTGCATGTTCTACTTCTACACCGCAGAATAAAAGTGCCTGCAAGCTACTGCTGTGCCTTTAGATTACCTCAGTAAAAAAAAAAAAGTACACAGCCATATATTAAATGTTAGTCAAAATATGTATTATATTGTTTACTGCATCTTGCTAAAGAAATATCATTTCACGCTGATAGTATTTCAGAGAAAATGCTGTTTCTACTTGGGATGTTATAAAAGAGATTGATGACCTGTCTGCGGGCTAAAAGATGTTTTTACATTTTTTTGGTCTCATAAAATTACTTGAAACTCAATTCAGATTTGTACATTGTATTGGCTGCTGTTGCTGCTGCATTAACCGATAAATCATTCTGAAGAAGAAAACAAACACATCGCTATTTTTTTTTTCTTTTTGGTTTTACTAAAGCGTTCTGGAATATATTAATCTGTTAAATCTATTTGAATGCCAATGCTCCTGTATTGAGCTCAGTAGTAGCAGGTTCTGAGATGGTGCATGCACAGCTTCTGAGGATTCATGCAGCACTGGTTTACTGCCCGATGTCATAAATTATAATTGTATACAGTACATGCATTCTGTAATACTTTACCGTTACAGTCCCATTTGCTAATTTAACATTGGGGGGTCTATTTACTAAGCAGTGTTAGGAGACAGAGGCCCTGATTCAGAGCCGGACACTCTGACAGAGCGCTCGCTCTGAATCAGGGCCGTCCCTCTGAATTTAAGAGCGGCCTCCTGGCCGCGCGCATAGCTGTGGGTAACCACCCACAGCTATAGCGAGTGGCCAAAATGATGATTGCGATGGTCAAGACCATCGCAACCATCGGGCTTGCGACGAGACCCTTGCGGTAGGGACTCATTGCCGCAAGCCCTGGAGTGCTTTTGGCTCTATCAGAGCCAAAAGCACTCCCACTGACATCACTTGTGATGTCAGTGGGGCCGGCCCCAGACGGTAGGCGTTCCCATGGGAACGCCTCCATCTGGGCAGCCACGCCCCCGGCACGCCCACCAAAGGGGGCGTGCTGTCACTCACCCATCGCCAGCACGCCCCCTTTGGTGTGAGACCCATAATGACGGCTTGGCCGTCGTTATTCGGGCCTCGCGCATGCGAACGATGGGGACGGCTCCATCGTGCACATGCGCACTTGGCCAACATCGACCCGCTTGCGAGCGCTCAGCGGGTCTGAATTAGGCCCAGAGTGAAAAATGATAAGGAAGTGATAAGTTGCCAGCCAATCAGCTCCCAACTGTCATCTCACAGGCTGTGTTTGAAAAATGACAGTTGAGAGCTGATTGGCTGGCACCTTATCACTTTCTTATCACTTTTCACTCTGTCTCCTAACATTGCTTAGTAAATAGACCCCTGAATGTTAATAGAGTGCAATATCCCTGCCCTAGTGTATGGGAAAAGTGCACGTCATCTATATAAGGGCCCCTATCTAATACACATAGGGCCTGATTCAGCAAGGAACGCACGCTATCAGACGCATGCACCCAGCCGCTGTGAGAATATGCTAATCAATGCATACTCACGGAGACCGCAGCACAAGAAACAGACACCCAGCAAAACATAAAGTCGCCCACCTATGCCGTGATTGACAGCGTAAACATCGGGAACATCGAGTGCCATCGAAGCTGCTTGTAAGATAAGGAAAGACTTGACCCTGTAATGGAATGCGAACGCACAGGCACACCTGCGTTCGGCCAACCACCTCCCTGTCACCACCCACAAACGGCACTTCCTGTCAATCAGAATCGAAGGTCTCTGCAGGCTCCTTGTGTACTCTGAGAGAGCCCTTACCGTACTCAGCAACCTGTTCGTGCACGCGCGATGCATAAGCAGATCGCAAACATCGACTCGCACAGTGAGTTCTCTCACTTGCATTGCTTGCTGAATCAGGCCCATAGACAGGCATATTGTGAGCTAAACCAATTCACAAGAATGCAATCTATGAACTCACTAGGGGCAAGCATCATCACTGGAACCCGTCATGGCCAAGATTCATGAGGCAATGGTTCCTAGTTAATTGATAAGCTGCAATCATTAAGTGGCGACAGCACAGGTGACTTGCACTGAAAAGAATGGCTGTGCTCTGTTTGGTCAGAGCATGTGAACAGCCATTCTGATAGTACAAACCTGCCCACATGGAGGAACAGACACAGACACCACGAATACATTGAATTAATTACCTTTTTTAAATCTAAAAGTCAAAGGGGGCCCGTGTGCAACCTACATGCAGGTCTCTAGGAACATGGCGCCCATGCTATAATCCTGAAGACATCTCTAGTACGCATGTGGAAGTTACTGGGAAAATGTCAGCCGTGCCATTTTCCCAGTGAATTCAGTCTGCAGAACTGGCCTACTTGGGACTCCGGCGAGGTAAGTATATTAAATATATAATTGCAGGGGCCATGTGCACTGTACACCCTGCACCCTTTATAGATACGCCAATGAGTTGATTCAATGGGGTAAATTTACTAAGATTCAAGTTTGGTCGAGATGTCAATCAAGGGTGTGTTTGACACTCGCAAATTTACTAAATGTAAACTCTTGTGAGAAATCATGAAACTCTCTGCAAAACACAAATAGAAATAAATACACCATCGGCCTTAATCGCAGGTGCTTTCCATAGACAGGAATACAACTCTGGAATTTACCAAGAATCATGATTATATTCATGGGTGTAATTCTAGCGAACTCGGTCCTAAATAGAAGTTTTAAGTAGACCACCTCCTGAGCTGCGTGTTTGGCAGAAACATACACATCAGTGTGGTATGTGTATGTTTCTGCATGTAAGTAGCCAAAAAAGGGTTAAATAAATAAATAAAAAAAAACGATGTGGGTTTCCCCACAAAAGCATAACCAGCCCCTGGCTCCTGAGCCAGTCCTGGATCTAAAAATATGGGGGACAAAACGTGTAGAGGTCCCCTTATTTTATGAACCAGTGCTGGGCTCTGTGAGACAGTCTTGGTTTTAATAATCTGGAGAAAAAATGGCATGGGGGTCCCCATATTTTTTAAAAAAAAGAAACTAGCTGGAGTGTAATTCTGCAGCAAGGAGACCCTTTCAGCGGGTCACCCCAGGCCAAAGCATTATCACCCCAAACTAGTCAGCCCAGGCTGGGGATCTCAGAGGATGTGGTGACCCCCCAATAAAGGGGTCCCCCCTCTACTGAGCACCCCAGACCTAGGCTGACTAGTTTGGGGTGTTAATGCTTTGGCTCTTCCTGCACCCCTGGCCGGTGGGTGCAGGGGTAATATTGTTAATAATAAATGAGTGCTTTTGTTTTTTACAGTGAGACTACAGCTACCAGCATGCCTGCCCTTTGGCACTTGTGGAACTACAAGTGCCAGCAGGTGGCCCGGCACCCACACCCCCACTGAAAAAACAAAAACAAAAAATCACAGTACACACACAGTAGAAAGTATAATTCTATTACACACTAAACACACTCACACATAATTACCTTGTCCCCGATGATTAGTCCCCTTGTCCAGTAGAAATCCAATGGTTTCTAAAAAAAACATTTAAAATTAAATACTCACCTACAGTATCACCTGGTGCAGGTCAGTCCTCTTCTCCAGTAGAATCCCAGCCCGACAAATAAAGTTCCGTGGACCAGTGCGAGGACATGGAAGAGATGTATGTGTTTCCCCCCCCAAAATCATAACCAGCCCTGGGCTCCTCAGCCAGTCCTTGGAGATGACATCATCTCCAAGCGCCGGCGAGCTGGCTGTTCCTATGCTGTAAATGAGACCCGGGTCAAACTTTTACAGTGCCCCATAACCCAGGTCCCGCATATGCGCATAACACCATCTTCTCGGGATGGCATTGGTTGCAGCCCCGCGTAGCCCTGTAGGGCTGACCAAAAGGCAGAGCAACGGCTTCCACTGGAAGCCACACTCTGCTTATCACAAACTGGACTGGCAGTCCCAGGGGGAGGAGACACCTCCCCCTGGGGCTGCCTGTCTTCAGTGAGACTGGCAGGTGGTGCTTCCAATAGGAAGCCACCTCCAGTCACAGTGAAGCCAGTGCGCTCACTGAAATGGCAGATTTTACTGGGGGAACTGCAGCCTTGCATAAATTATAAACTACCCAAGTATTTTGGGAGAGGTTGGCTAACCATCGCTGTTCTATCAGACAAGCAATCACCTCGGGCAAATCGGATAGGCCAGTTGCTGTACATCTTTTACAGGCAGGACACCAAGTAGCAGCTCTAAAATGCTGCATTATCAATTGGGTTTCCAAACCCTTAAGAGGCGGAGATCGCGAATTGAGCCTCCGTAAGTTGGAGACAAAGTGGATCTTTGCACTGGACACAGGGCCTGATTCAGAGCCGCTCGTAAGCGGCCGTTCGTTCGCTCCGAGCGATGTTTGCCCAAATGCGCATGCATACGGATCGTAATACGCATGCACGAACCAGTCAGTGCGGCAAAAAATCGTTTGTTCGCTAAATAGCGAATGCCTGCTAATATGAGTGACAGGAGGAGGCGTATGTGGGTGGTAACAGGGGAAGGTGCTTGAAAACGGGGAGTGGAGATCCGAACGCAGGCGTGCTTAAAGGTCAAAATGGGCGTTTTAAGGGTGTGCATAATTAATACAGCAGCGTCATTGACCACGTCACTGGGTTATTTTATAGCCAGAACTGCTCGCAAGATTGTGGTAGCAAAAACCAACCACAAAAATAGTGAGCAGTTCATACGCTGGTCGATGTACTCGATTAATCTAATAAATAGCGGACATGATGTAGGATGCGAGCGGCCAGGGGGCGTATTTTTTAAAAAACGACCGCAAGTTTTGTTCGCTCGTTCAGACCTAGAGGCGTGAACAGACCGCAAAGAGCGAACGGTTCATTTGAATAGCCACCCCTATTTTCTGGACGAGCGAGCGCTAATGGCGTCCGGCTCTGAATCAGGCCCACAGTCGCCCCAAGGGGCTTAAACAAATATAACCCTCTAAATGTGTTTCTTAGATGAAGTAGCTGCCTTGGACAGACCTACAGTACTAATGGTTGAAGAAAAACCCTCCCCTTCCTGTTTTTTGTTACAATTTCTTAATAATTTATATTAATAATATAAAAAAAGCCTAAAAAAAATTACATTTATAAAAGCCCAAAATTAACTTTGTGATAAGTTCCATATGTGGGATAGTAATGTTTATGTGTATAGATATTTAAAAATGTTTATGTTGTTTATACTAAGTGTAGTGCGACTGAGCCTCTCTGGATAGCTTCTATTCCCTGCTATAAATTCTAAGTTGCACAGTGATATGCAACCTAATTTTCTTTCAATTTTGTACATACTGTAGATGCTTGGTGATAGTTTTCTAATAAAGTTGCCTTTGAATCCCCTGGGTACTGGGTTATGACGTCAGCATCAGGCGAAGTAATATTAGATGTCCTTGATGCATGTTATGCATGCTGTGGTATTGACTACAATAAGTATTCTTCCGAATCTCTGTTAATTGTTCAATAATTGTATTTTATTTTGCAGCGTACAGATAAATAAAATGTAAAACAAAAGCCTAGCCTGTCCTTATCTTACTAAACAAATGAATCCCTCTCTCAGCAACGTTCCCCTCACAAAACAACAGTATTAGCACATATTTGCAGTTAGTCTCTCATATGAGAGACTCGAATAACAGCTGACACACCTTATATTAGCCTTTCACAGGTGCTCTGACAACCAATATTGCCAATTACCTTCTGTCCGCCAGATAGAAGCCAGGATTCTGGGGCACACATAGCTCCCATTTACAATGGACAATATATTCATGGAACTGTAATACATGAAATTAAAAAAGTCCCCATGTCCCTTTAGTCTCTTGACTTAATTAAGATCCAATAATCAGTTATTTTAGGAGAGAGAGCTAAAGATGTTTAACGGGATAGTCAAAAACTGAGAATAGGGAAGACTTTGATACTTTTTTTTTTTTTTACGGAATTTATTTCGAATTTTACGTAAGTAAGGTACAACAATATGTTCATAGATAAGAGAGATATTTAGCATATTACACAGATAAAAATATAGGGTAATAAAGTATCCAAAATACACATATAGCAAAAAAAAAAAAAAAAAATCTGAAAATAAAACATTAAAAGATAAAAAATTGCTATATATCACAGCACATACTTCGAAAATAAATTGTAAATAATAGTATGAATTACACAAAAGAGCAAGTAGGAAATAGATACTTTTATAACTTTTTCCA
This sequence comes from Taudactylus pleione, assembly GCA_031769625.1. Lineage (NCBI taxonomy): Eukaryota > Metazoa > Chordata > Amphibia > Anura > Myobatrachidae > Taudactylus > Taudactylus pleione. The sequence goes on from JAUIMM010000004.1 coordinate 8,018,884, forward strand.
TCCTGCCCTGGATTACACTATAGTCTAAGGAGCTATTTGCACACAGGACACAATATGTGACTCCTTCCCCACCTCTTCTGCTTCCTACCTTATTAAGTGTAAGGTGGGGACATAGGGCCTTATTCAGACCCGGTCGCAAGCGCTGAGCGCTCGCAACCGGGTCAATGTTTGCCCACTGGGCATGCGCACGTCAGAGCCGGCTCCGACATGCGCATGCGCGAGACCCGGCTAGCTACGGGTGCTCCATCGCAACAGGTCTCTCACCAAAGGGGGCGAGCTGTTGATGGTGATTGACAGCTCGCCCCGTTTAGGAGGCGGGCGGGGGGGTGGTCAGCCAAATGGAGGCATTCCCGATGGAACCCTTGCCGTTTGGGGGCGGCCCCACTGACATCAGCAGTGATGTCAATGGGGAGCTTCCTGCTCGATCAGAGCAGGAAGCTCCCTGGGGCTTGCGCTTGCCAAGACCCAACCTTAGGGTCTCGTCGCAAGCCCCGATGGTCACGATGGTAATGACCATCACGACCATCAACCTGGTCACTCGCTAGAGCTGTGGGTGGCAACCCACAGCTTGGCTAGCGACCAGGAGGTCGCACTTCACACCACAAACAGCCGCCCTCATTCAGAGCGACCGCTTGTATCTAGCGATCGACTCTGAATGAGGGCCATAATCCTTTACTCCACACAGGGGCATATTAAGAGAGAAGGGGGCCCATGTTCACTCCCCATCCGGGGCCCGTCTCTCCCCGGCTGCCGTCAGAGAACTGACAGCAGCAGTAGACTCTGGGCACTAGAGTGTGCCCAGAGTCTACTGCTCATGCGCAAAACGCCGGGAAAATGGCCATGGCGGCCATTTTCCAGGCTTTTTGTGTAGCGCTACTCCTTGGGACTTCGGAGAGGTAAGTATAAAAAAAAGTATGGGTGCATGGTGTGCAATGCGGGCCCCCCCTGGGCCCAGCGGACGCGTGTGCACTGCACACCCTTCACCCATTATAAATATGCCCCTAACTCCGTACTTATGTATCATTGCATTTAGGGGTGGGGCAGCAATGATGCGCTCATAGCGAATATTGGCACCTTTGGCAACTGCCTAGGCTCACCTATTTGCAGCACAGTCCCTGCATAGGAGCATTTTAATGTAACATAAAATGCACCTCTGGTTTACATATTTAGCAGTTTGTAAATTACCATTATATAGTATAGAGGTTCCCAAACTCCGCCATTACAGTCCAGGTTTTAAGGGTTTCCATAGCCCAGATGGTTAAATCAAATTGACTGAGGTGCTAATTAATACCCCTTTTCCACTGCCGCAATAACCCAGGTTATTGCTAGATCTTCCCGGGTAGTGGCTCATTGGAAAAGGGTGCCTGAAAAATAACCTGGGTCAAGTAACCTGGGAATCCAACCCGGGTAGCTACCTGGGATGGACCTGAGTAATTGCTGTACCAGGGTTATCCGACCAGGGTTATGCCTAAAATGAGCTGATTGTTGACTGTGGAGCAGTCACCTCCCAATTTTTATGACCTCAAGTTTAGCAGGGCAGACCCGAGTTCAGTGTGAACAGGGCTGACCTGGGAATAACCCAGATTGAAGGTGGAGTGTAAACGGGGTCTGACCTGGGTTGTAACCATGTCCAAAAACTCAGGTCAGACCCGGGTTTTTGGTTGAAAATGGGTATGAGTCACCTGTGCCCAAGTATGGATATTCTTAAAACCTGGACTGTAATGGTGGAGTTTGGGAACCTCTGATATAGTCTGAATCAGTTATATTTGTAAGTTGCACCATTCAGTGAAGTAGAAATTGTAAGAGTGAGACAATTGTTTTAAAACATTTTTTTTGTAACTTCCATTTACCTTGGATGTACAAGTTGTATGATGGATGAAGTAATCTTGGTTGCATTAAGTTATGAACAATGTTGCAGAATCTGTAATCATTATATATTTTGTTAATTTTGTTTCTTTCTCTAAAGGCCCCTATACACCTACCATCATATTGTCCGATCCTGCGATCGGATCGGAAACGTCGATCAGCTGTTCGGAAATGCCGACCGGCGGCCATCGATGTTCCCCTATCCGTCGGAGGATGGGTGAAATTATACATGTTAAAATTCACAGATTTGCAAATCACGATCATATTTTGATTGTGATCGACAAATCAGTGAATTCCAATATGTATCATTTTACCCATCCGCCAACCCGGCATCTGTAGATAGCAGCATCACAACAATCCATTGCTAACGAATGGGAGTCATATGTTCCTTTTACCTAATATCCTCAAACAATTGCTTACATAGAAAGTGTTTTACTACAAAATAATCATTTTATTGATCTACCAAATCTGATAAAGACACGTCACTTATTTCTTTCGTTTTTCATCTGGATTTGCTCTTCCTTTGAGATCTCTAATGGCTGCTGCTTAACATTTATTGATAACTCTGTTACATGAATACAGATGCCACGGTTTATGGAAGTCGTTGACAGAGCAATCATATTGTGAGACGCACCAGGCTTATGTAGTAACAGCTGTTGCAGTCATACACACTGCTGACATCCACTGGGAAAGTGTTTGCTGCTATCTAGGGTACACACTAAATGAAAGGTGCAATAAAACACAAGCTAACATTTTGAAAACCCTGCAACTCTAGGAACTTTATTGCAAATTGCAAGCACTTTGATCTCTGGCCAGTACTTAAATCTTAATTATTGGACTAATTGCACAGACCATGCTCATTTTCTATGGTAATCCTTTTGTGATTAGCTTCTGTGGTCGATAGCAGACCTATCCTTCAATTAAAAAGCCAATTAACCTGAAGGTGGTTGTGCAGCACATTTCCACATTTCAGGTACAAATTTATTTATAGAATTTATAGGTTTCTTTTCACATTTCTCTTAATGTTATTTTTTCATTTTTTCTTTACTGGCTGATTAATATTTCCAATTTTATACAAACCAGTGACATTTTAAAAGGAAATTTTCTTGCTTCTGTTTCCCAGCCATGAGGTGCATTATTCTGCCCCCCTCCCCCCCCCCCATTGCTTTTAATGACTTCATCAATTGTCGTCCCCTTTCACAGTACTGGTTAGGGCTTAAGTACAGTATGACTAATGCTGGGCATACACGGTAAGATAAAATGTCTGTCAGCCGCAGATGTCCCCGGCATACACCGTCAGATTTCTCTCGCAGTGTATTAGCCGACATCTGCGCTCCGCCCCCCGGGGGAGGAGACGTTTCCCTGTTCCTTCCATGGGATGGAACACAGGAAATATCTGTCTTGTCGGCCACGGCTGGGCATACACTGCCCGATGCGGCCGACAGTTTACCGGTAAATATCGCATCTGACGGGCATGCTGGACAATCCGGCATGCCCGACCGAGCAATATTTAACCCTCGGTCGGCCCCCTCACACGCTACAGTTATTGGGGTGACCCGTGGATGTCGGGCGGATCGCCCGGATATTTGTAGCGTGTATGGCCAGCTATAGCAATTTGTCAGCAAATCACAGAAAAAACAAATCAAATGTAAGGTGAGTTAACCAAAGAGTATGAACCGTGATTGTCAGCATACTGCGGAAAAAGCAATCGCTAACTGTGCTTGACTGTACTGTGCATTCACATCTCCACAGAGGATACCAAAGTGAATGGTTCATTCTGTGGGCCTGATTTGGATTTGTACACAAACCTACTGGTTTACAAATGAATCAGATGGCTCTAGGTCTGCAGAAGCCGGTCTGTAGCCGTGCCGAGCCCAGGCTCTGCGCCAGTGGACGCACACTTCCTGGACCCGGCAGAGGGTTTCTGAAGGCCAGGCTGAGTAAGCTTCAGCTTGCGCAGACTGGCTGAGGGCAGCGACCGGTGGGAGCTGCGGGGAGAGCTCTGGGCTTTTAGCCCAGGGCTGGTTGATCCTCAGGAGGGGGACTCCATTATATTTTTCAGATCCCCACTTTCCGAAGATTGCCAGCCCTGGACTGACCAGTGTAGGGCTTGGTTAATGCTTTGACAGATGGAGCCCATGCCTTGTGTCTCACTGCTATGGCATTACCACCCCGGGTGGTTAAGCCCGGCGAAGTTATAGAAAAATAGTGCCGGTTTTCCCCCAATTTAACTGTACCAGAACATGCTCAGAGGTCCGGGGCTGGTTATGCTTTGGGAAAGGAAGGGGATGGGGAGTATCATGCCGTTTTTTGTTTCTGATTTTTAACCCTTTATTTAACCTGTAATAGACAGAAGTACTGCACAGATCACATTGACCTGTATAGTGCTAGCGGAGTCTATTTAGAAGAAGCAAATACAACTGAACTCGCACACGATACAATACGATCAGTATCACTATAAATATACAAAAGAGACAGGCAAACGCGATTCCCAGTAAATTCGTGTTTTTGAGCGTGAAAAACTGTCTAAGCGACAGGGTCAGATTAAGGGCTGTGGAGGCCCCTGGGCAACTAACTTGTGAGGCTAATATCAATTAAAATAAATAAATATGTATGTCTGTATGTATATATATATGTGTGTGTTTATACACTTGTGACGCTTACCAGCCTGTCAGCTAACTGCAATAACAATGAAACACCTATGCTATTGTCACCAAGACGAGGACTACCTGGGGCATCTGGGTCTGGTATTCAGCTCTGTTACCCCTGGAGCCAGAATCCATCCTGTTCCTTCCCTCTGCCTCAGCTCTCTGATGAGATGATGACGCAACATCTTGCGAGACTTAAAGTGCAGTGAAGCTCTGCGGCAGGCGCTGTATATACAGAACAGCTGAGCCGCTGAGGAGGACCAGCCCGAGTCAACAAAATGCCGTACTCTGAGTTTCTGCTATCAATTGTGGGGACAGTGGTGGAGGCCCTTTATGTGTGGGGGCCCCGGGGTTTCCACCCGTTGTTCTCCCCCCTCCCATTAATCTGTTACTGTTGAGCAGTGCCCAGCATGTTTTTTCACAACCAAACTAAATGTTTAGTAAATATACCTCATGGAGTTTTGTATATCTGTAGGCAAGATTTGAAATATAGCAAGTTGTTGTCCATTAAAGGGCAGTATACCCTTAACTCTGGCAATATGTAGAATTGTGTCACAGTCCTTATAATGCAGGATCTCAGCTATAAAAGTTTGTACTGAAGCTCCCAGGGGGAGAGCTCTACTAGGTATTCAGTGGGTGTTTCCACAGCAAATTGAGGAGTGAACACTTCAAAATGTGGTAAGCAACCTGGATTCTAGAAAAGCGTTCTGGGCTAGAGCCCGCCACCTTCTCAGGTAAACCAACCAGACAAATATCCGGATGGAGTCATCCTTCAATATCTGTGAGCTTTTGCTGATAGGTCACAATCTGAGTCTCCAGGGATGTAAGGTGACCCGGTACAGGAGAGAGAGTAAAGGAAACAGTCCTTTAGTGTGGAGATCCAATTTTTGGTTTCTCCAATACTCGCCTGTAGTAGTTGTTTCATGTTAACTGTAGGGGCTTTAGGCAACAGAGTAGAATTTTGTGGTGACTCAAAAGAGGAGTGGGAGTCAATCAAAGATGGACCTGGTTCCGGGATAGGAGTGGAATGAGTCAGGAAGCCAGCGGTCAAAATGGTCTAAATACCAATGCCTATCATCAGCCCCATGCCGAAATCCCGACGCCCGGCATACCGAACATAGGTAAGCCAGGCGTCGGGACCTGTTAGAGGGGGGGGGGTCAGTTAGGTTTAGGGACTCCCGGGGGCACTTAGGGTTAGGCACCCCTCTGGGAGGGTTAGGATTCGGCTAGTAGAAGGGGGGGTTAGTGTTAGGCACCCCCGTGGGAAGTTAGGGTTAGGCACCACCCCGGGAGGGTTAGGTTAAGGGTGCAGAGAGGGGAGGTTAGCTTTAGGCACCCCTTGGGGGAGGTTAGGGTTAGGCACTAGGGGGGAGGTTAGTGTTAATTACCCCTAAGGGAGGGTTTGGGTTAGGGGGGAGAGGGGAGGGTTAGGATACTTACCAGGCACTATCGGGATCTTCATCTGCCGGACTTCCGGTGTCAGTATTTCATCCGCTGGGTTTAGGTCCGGCAGTATGTTATACCGATTCTGGAATGAGTATAATTTTCAATCTGAGTGACCACTGAGGCTTACGACTTGCTGCTCATGGTACCAACTGGGAGATAAAAGAAGATGCAGTAGCAAGTTCAATAAATGAAGAAAGAACAACTAGGCAATACAGGAGTAACAGACAACACCAGCAGGAGGGACTATAACAGCAGACCTGTCCAAGATGGTGGCCAGCAGGGACTCCGGAAGCATGGGGCAGTGCAAGGCCAAAGCACCACCACAAAGTTCAGGAAACAGGAAGTATCCAGCAGCAGCCCGGAGGTAAGTATATGAAAACAGCGTAGTCCACCTTAACTGCACAGTCAAGAGACACTCTGGAGCACCCAGCCTGATCACAGCAGGCACATACAGGAGAGGGAAGGACCCCCGCCAAACAACCACACCAGCACAGGATCCTCCAGAGGTTAGGGAGTCACCACCACCACCACCACTGGACTATCGCCACATGCTCCAACAGGAAAAATCAAAAACAGCAGCATTTTATTCGATGCCTGTTCAGGCCATGCCCCCTTAAAGTGACAGGTTTTTTTAAGGCAAAATCAGGAGGGGAGGTTAGGCATAACAAATTGCTGCTTTAAAGTTGCAGTAGGACACATCTCAAAGGTTATTACATATGGGCCATGGACAGAGAAAGAGGTACCTAATAAATAATAATGAAGTATTATAGCTAAATCTGCATAGTGTAGTAAATCTCAAGAAACCAGCATAAATAAATAAAAAGGAAACAGTTTATCTAGGTAATAGGGTAAGATACAAATATACTGTCAACAGGGGCGGATCCAGGAAATAATGACAGGGGGGCGCACCATGATTGACGTGTATGGCTGGGGGAGTAGCCATCTGTGTAAGGAACTAGACCAGATTACACATTGCAGTAGGGATGTCCATCGGTATAGTTACCATCGATGGCAAATTAAACAGTGGCCATCAATGGTAATCAACTATGCAATGGATGACCATCAATGGCTTCACCCAACGATGGTCATCCCTATTCCATGACTAACTGGCCCAATGGGCCAATCAGAACTGGGGTGTGTGGCTTTGTGGGTGTCAGGGGTGGAGCTATGCTTTGTGTCCCATCACCGTTCTGGAGGGAGCCCATCTGGTTCTCCCCCATCGATGGGAAAAACATTTGACATCGGCCATAAACCATTGTCACATGGCTGGGCTGACGGCTGCAGCCTGCATCTACACTTGGCAGCCAACTCCTCTGCACATAAAAGATGCGCGAAGTGACGTCACGTACGCACATAGGAAGAAGCAAGAGCCGTGCAGAGTGTGCTGAGCAGAGGCGGCTGCTCTGCTTCCCATGCAGTGCAAAGTAAAAACAAAACGTGGCCAAAAACGCCAGGGTAGGGGGGCCACCACTGTGGTGAATCCACCACTGACTGTCAGATATGGTTAGCAGAGTAGGCAGTCCAGCACCAAGAGAATTCATCCAGGTAAATTCAAGCCAAGCAATGCAGGGCCTGATACAGAGTTATACACAACTCTGTTGGAGGCTGATTAGTGCATGCACAGGATCTGTCTGCAAGATCGCTAGCAGGGCCCCCTGTTTGACATGCTGCGGCTGTTTGGGGGCGAGAAAGGGGCAGCGATGGCCAGCGTTCCAAAAAACGTTGGTGTGTAGGCCCCGTTTTCTGCCGCAAATGTGATTCGCCCTTGAAGAAGTCCCAAATAGGGATGAAACGTTGGGACATTACTTGGACTCATTTATGCTATATGTTAAACCACCATACACTTGTGTGGTTGTTTGTCTAGTGCCTTATTAAAAAACAAGTCATTTTAGCTATATAGTGGCATCATTGCATGCTGAATATAATGGGCCCCTCACTCACATGCACCTAGCCCACCCGGACGTAAGGAGGAGTCAGACCAGCAGACACCCATACTGGGTAAGTAGGTTTTTCACTTACCTGTTACTGCATAATAGTGTCGCAAGACTTCCTGATACTGTGTTTCCTTATCCTTGAGGTGGCGTCGGCTGCAGAGGAGAGGGCACCTACAACATACAGCTTCCACCACTATACAAGGCCTTGTACTGCATCTTTTTCCTTAAACATCCAGCCTACAATTATTGCCTACCTGTATTGCCAGATAGACTGAGATTATTTCCCCTTAATTACACAAGATACTCTTTTTATTTACATATGGTCTAACTTTACACTAATTATCTGCCAATATTCAGCCTCAAGTTATTGTCCACCTGACTCCAATTTGCACACGGATTAATTAATTCATGGATTAACTTTTGTACCAATTATTTGCCAATATCCAGCCTCAAGTTATTGCCCACCTGATGTCAATTTATTCATCTTTACACAAAATTACATTATTATTAACTTTTATTCGCATGAAAATACCATAATCATTAAGAAACCAATATTTACACATATTCTTACTTTTATATATTCCTCTACCACGGAGTGCTTTCCTTTTTAAAATAATGATGTCCAGCACAATGAAATCTCACTTCTGCACTTCAGCTATTCAAATAGATGCTCTACTGCATGTTTTCCACACTTATCAGGAATTGCCCTTCATCCAACTAACTCCTCCCAGGGACCTATTCAATTGTGTTCCACCAGAGTGGATGCCACCATCTAAGCTCGCAAACCCATCTGCTTCACCATAAAACCAAGTGCAACTGTGCAAAAATAGACGCATGAAGTCACAAAACCCTTACTGTGCTACTCGAAAGCAATGTTCAATAAAACTAATTTAACTACTAGGTACTATTAATATATTCTGTATTTCTAATATAATTGCTGAGCTATGGTCATCTAACTCATCTACTTCAAGTTAAGATCTGAGTTGGGGAACGGCAACTTCGGCCTGGGTCTCAGGCAGATGAAATATGGGCATACCGTATAATACCAGGGTATTCGATTCTATTACCTAAGAATCTTGTGTGGCCGAGATTGCATTACTGTGAGAGTTTCCTCTGATTTTCAAACACGAAGATTTACTAAAGGCAAATACGGTTGTAAAAACACGTTTCTTACTGCAAAACATGGACGAACACACAAATGGAAGTCAATATACCATCGAACCAACTCGCATGTACTGTCCATAGACAGGAATACAAGAATCGTGTTTGCAAACACGATTGTACATGGAGCAAACTTGGCCTAAATTAGACGTTTTAAATAGACTCCCCTCCCTAGCAACGTGACCAGCAAAAACGCCTCTATGCTATAGGTTAATTAAAGTGTTAAAAAATAAAGAAGAAAAATGGCGTGTCTCCCCCTCCCCCCCAAAGAAAAAGCATATCCAGTCCTGAATTTCTGAGCTCGTTCTGATACAGGAAAATTGGGAGTGGGGGGGGGGGGATCAGTTGCGGGGTCCCCCCAATTTTCCTATAACCAGCACCATGCTATTACAGCTCGGGTGCTGATGCCACAGCACTCATCAGCCCCAAACTGGGTCTGGCAATCCTCGAAAGTAAGGCCCCCAGAATAAAATGAGGGATCATCCATCCCTGGGCTCTTCCCTGCACCCCAAGTGGCGGTGGGTGCAGGGGTAATAGGTTAAATATAGTACTAATATTGTTCTTCACTGTGGGACTACAGGTCCCAGCAAGCCTGCCCTGCAGCACTTGTAGAACCACAAGGTTGATCCTTGAGAGGGTTTTTTTTTATTGTATGTTTTCTCTGTGAGTGCAATAATAATAAAAATATACAGTCAGGTGCATAAATATTGGGACATTGACAGAATTTTCATATTTTGGCCTCTATTCACCACCACAATGGCTTTGAAATGAAACAAACGATGTGAATTAACTGCTGACTTTCAGATTTAATTTGAGGGTAATTACATCCAAATCAGGTGAACTGTGTAGGAATTACAACGGTTTCTATATGTGCCTCCCACTTTTTAAGGGGCCAAAAGTAATGGGACTATCAACTCAAAAGCTATTACATGGACAGGTGTGGGCTATTCCCTCGTTATTTCATTAACAATTAAGCAGGTAAAAGGTCTGGAGTTGATTCTACTGTAGGTGTGACATTTGCATTTGGAATCAGTTGCTGTCGACTCTCAATATGAGATCCATAGAGCTGTCACTATCAGTGAAGCAAGCCATCATTAGGCTGAAAAATCAAAACAAACCCATCAGAGAGATAGCAAAAACATTAGGTGTGGCCAAATCAACTGTTTGGAACATTCTTAAAAAGAAAGAATGCACCAGAGAGCTCAGCAACACCAAAAGACCCGGAAGACCACGGAAAACAACTGTGGTGGATGACAGAAGAATTATTTCCCTGGTGAAGAAAAACCCCTTCACAACAGTTGGCCAAATCAAGAACACTCTCCAGGAGGTAGGTGTATATGTGTCAAAGTCAACAATCCAGAGAAGACTTCACAAGAGTGAATATAGAGGATTCACCACAAGATGTAAACCATTGGTGAGCCACAAAAACAGGAAGACCAGATTAGAGTTTGCCAAACAACATCTAAAAAAGCCATTACAGTTCTGGAGCAACATCCTATGGACAGATGAGACAAAGATCAACTTGTACCAGAGTGATGGGAAGAGAAGAGTATGGAAAAGGAAAGGAACTGCTCATGATCCAAAACATACCATCTCATCAGTGAAGCATGGTGGTGGTAGTGTCATGGCGTGGGCATGTATGACTGCCAATGGGACTGGTTCCCTTGTATTTATTGATGATGTGACTGCTGACAAAAGCAGCAGAATGAATTCTGAAGTGTTTCGGGCAATATTATATGCTCATATTCAGTCAAATGCTTCAGAACTCATTGGACGGCGCTTCACAGTGCAGATGGACAATGACCCTAAGCATACTGCAAAAGCAACCAAAGAGTTTTTTAAGGCTAAAAAGTGGAATGTTATGCAATGGCCAAGTCAATCCCCTGACCTGAATCCAATTGAGCATGCATTTCACTTGATGAAGACAAAACTGAAGGGAAAATGCCCCAAGAACAAGCAGGAACTGAAGACATTTGCAGTAGAGGCCTGGCAGAGCATCACCAGGGATGAAACCCAGCGTCTGGTGATGTCTATGCATTCCAGACTTCAGGCTGTAATTGCCTGCAAAGGATTTGCAACAAAGTATTAAAAGTGAAAGTTAGATTTAGGATTGTTTAGTTTGTCCCATTACTTTTGGCCCCTTAAAAAGTGGGAGGCACATATAGAAAACGTTGTAATTCCTACACCGTTCACCTGATTTGGACGTAATTACCCTCAAATTAAATCTGAAAGTCTGCAGTTAAAGCCCATCTTGTTTGTTTCATTTCAAAGCCATTGTGGTGGTGAATAGAGGCCAAAATATGAAAATTCTGTCAATGTCCCAATATTTATGCACCTGACTGTATAACTGGTAAAAAGAACAAAAGGAAGCGATGACATATATTTTAGTTCCCTTTCCCTAAAGCTACTGTAGATGTCTCTTTAACTTAGAATCAACACTTATAATGAGAAGAAATTCACTTGAGATCACCTGGAAGTGGAGAGTTAATACACGACGACTGTCCAAGCAAAACAGATTTATAAAGCAGCAAGAGCAGCCCTGCAGGTTGAAGAGCTTGCCAAGGTGCCAGATGCTGTGGTAAGAACTACTGTATATCTTCAGTACCTGGCACCTGGGTCTTGCAATGAACATCCATCCCCGGTGTGTGACCAGTGTGATTGCTGTGCGGCTATACTAACAGAATGAAGTTGGGGGGAAAACGAGAAAGAGAATTGATTTTCTTCTTTTATCTTCACATAAAACAGATTTCCCTTAATAGGCTTTGTCCAGTTTAAGAATATGCTGGCTGAAATGTATATTCTACTGAACTTTCCATTATTATGATTTCAAATGCAGATGTAGCTTAAGTGTTTTTGTAAAGTATGCAATATGCTTAATCTGTCTCAGAACCTTCCTGTTGTTTAAGTGTGCTGCTCTGGTGAGCCACTGCCTGGCTGATTACTGAACTCAACCTTACAAACATACCAGCAAATGGACACTGTCCAGACAACATCATTATTTAAAAGAGGCCTTCTTTTGGTGCGGCTGAGGTGCCTGTACTCAAACTATGAAACACATTTGACTCATTTTCTCCTATAAGTGAATTTTTATTTTTTTTCCCCACACAATCACATTGTTTACTAAATAATTAATTAATTATGAAGTAGATAGATAAATAGGCATGCCAAAGAAGCAATTCTTAATGCCGGCATGGGAAAAGTGTCACCTTGCCCTCTAAGCAATTGGGTCTGGCATGTTGGTACTAGGGAGGCCAAACCCGGCTCATTTTTTCATTCCCGGGATTCAGGATTGAAAAAACTCAATCTCGGGATTCCCAGGATACTTGGGATCAGTTAATCAATACCGGCCGCCCACTGCACACAGACTCCAGTGCGGGCGGGTGCGGCTGTACGAGGGGCGGCCTGGTGTGCAGCTGTGCAGTGTGAGCTTTGCGGTGTCACACGCAGCCGCACAGTCGTAGGAAGCCTGGGTGCAGCGTCTAAACTGATGGAACTAGTGCTCAGCTCTGATCAGTCTGGTTTCAACAGTGTAGGAGACATTTACTTTACTATCACCAAAAATCGCTGTATATTCTCCAACTCAAATTGGTTTTCTTGTCATGACAGGCAGCATCCGTGGTATCCTTTAACCCACCATTGCAGGCTAAGGTTTCCTGGGACAGGATCTATTGTCAGGACAATTAGTTCTTCAAGTGGTCCCACTATACACACTATCTACAACAGTGTTTACCTCCCCTCCACCTAATGCATCTCCTAATGTACCACCCATTTGCCCATGTCCCTTCAACTCAATGTCTCCCTCTGCTCCTTCCCTCTAGACTGTAAACTCTGACTAGCAGAACCCTCCGAACCTTGTGTGGAACTTGTAGTACTTTATAAATAGACTTTGATGGTGATGATATTGATGATGATGAGCATGGGGATACAGTACTATTGTGAGGTGATAGACATCTTCAGAATGGCAATGAGGATGAGCATACTGATAGCCCAGAGAGGAAGTAAAATTTTTCATCAGCTGGAAACAAGCTGGGGACTGCACTAATTGTTTCCAAGGTTACAGATACACTGCAAGGTCAGACATTCCGAACCCATCTGACAAATGGCAGCAAGTCCAGTAATGATGATGTTCGTCCATGTAAGATAACGTTTAGCCTCTTTCTGAGTTCCGTTTTTTTGGAGGGAAAAATCCGAACTCAACGTGCAAACTCGAACCTATCCGAGCCTGCACATCCCTAGCAGCAACACTTCCATTTTAAAGCAGATTTACTATTTCAAACATCGTTCAAAATTGATGAAAACCGATCAACATCGAAGTTGTGTTTCTGGGGCTAAATCACACAGTTACTAATACTTAAAAAAAAATAAAAATGTCAGTTAGTAAATGTGTGAATTAGCCCCAGTAAAAAGCAACATCAATGTTTTAAATCAATTAAAATCGACCTTTAGTAAATATATCCCCCCCCAGGAATTATTCTGGTAAACTCAATATAGTGATTTTATTTAGGTTAAAACTATTTTTGAGTATATTCTTCTTTAAGTTAACAATATCTGTATCAACTTTTTTCACACTGTATACAAATTGTTTCAAGTTACTCTAAAATTCCAGTTTTTTAGAATTGTCTTTAAAAATGACTCCAAATAATGAACAATTAAAGACAAAAATGCTACTTTAAACCACCATTTTAAAAGGAAATTTAGCTTCTAAACAACTTTTTATTTTAAGTGTGACTTAACCACAATTAAGCACCACTTCTGTATAATTTAATTTCAGAAAACAGCTGTTTTAAACCCTTTAAGTCAGTTTGTTTACACGTATTTAATATTTGATTATTTTTAACTTTTTTTTTTTTTTACCTTAAAGTACATCACTGTTTTTGGATAACCCTAGCTCATTTAAACTGCCATTAAAATGGTGTAAAATGACCTACTGTAAATATACGAAAAAAATCCCAAACATTTTAACTACAATATTGTCAATTAAGCCACAGATCCTAAAAAATAAAATAAATTCTCACAAAGTTAACATACTCTACATTTATATAATGGCCATCAAATTACATACAAAAAGTACAAATAAAGCTTTATAAATGAAAAACATTACTTTAACAACAGTGTCATTAAGGCATTTTAAAAATACTTTCCTTAAAAATATATACTTTTTAAAGTAATTAACATCAGTTTGAAAGAAAAGCACAGAACAAACAACTCATCTTTTCCTATATACATATGGGAAGCTGTATGAAATACCGCCGGCCACATGGCCGGCAGTTCGATTCCCGGCAGCGTGAGGCAGACAGCTGGAGAGATCCCGGCAGCGGCAGCCCGACAGCGCTGGAAATCCCGATCGTCCCTAGGTAAGTACTTACTAACCCCCCCTAACCCTCCTTAGGGGTGCCTAACCCTAACCTTCTCCCCTGTGCCTAACCCTAATCCCCCCTCTAAGTGCCTAAACCTAACCCCCCCTCCCCCGCTGCCTAAACCGAAGTCTCCCCCGGGGGGTGCCTAACCCTAAGTCCCCCCCGGGTGCCCTAAACTTAACCCTCCCACCCCCGCGGCTGTCCACTCGTGGCGCCCGGCGTTGGAAAAATGACAGGCGTCTAGATTTAGACGCCTGTCATTTAACCCTCGCTGGGATAAAGCAGTCGGGAAGCCGGCTGTCGGGCATACGTCAGCCGGCTTCCTGATTGCATCCCTACACATGGTGTTAAATTGACTTTAATGTTTCACTACATTTTACTTGACTTTTTACCTACTGTACATTTGCAGAATGAAGAACACCGAGATGTGCATGGCCTCTTTAAAAAGAAGCTAATGATGTTATTCTACTGTAGTTACTGCAGAATAAGTAGCCACAAGGGGGACGTATTTCATTTCTCCAGTTAGAAAAGATAAGGAAAATACAATTCAGGAAAACTAAACTAAGCCTCCATCACTTACACAATTTTCAAAAGTGTTAGTAACAACTTTAAAAAGATCTAGCCAACCATAGTAATGCTACAGTTATATGTGCTTTACTATTCATTTGTTCAGTGCTAATAACACTAATATGCAGGATGAAAATGATAGTACATACAGAGGCATCACTGGGTCTGGTGACCTCCAAAAGGTGGCGTGGCCTGATATAAGGGGCACGGCCTATTGGGAAATCCAGAATGCATCACTCAGGGGGTGTGCCCAGCATCCCTGGAGATGCTGGGCTGCCCCCAGAGACTAGTGCCTGCACTGTTGGCTCCTCCTCTGTGACAGGAGCCAAATGCTGCAGGAGAATGTCAAACTGCAGCTCCCGGCTCCTGTCACTGAGTAGGAGCCGGCATTTTAGTGTCACCCCTTACGGGGGTGAGACCCAGGTGTGGCCCATGCTCTCCACACCACCATAGTGACGCCACTGTGTGTACATCCTTAAGTATAGGGCAGGCATGCTGTCACCTGTAGTTCCACTGTAAAATACAATAGTTTAACTAATTTTACACTACTATTACCAGTGACAGTAGCAGGTGGGGAGTTTGACTGGGGCGGTACAACTGTTAAACCGTAACGCAGGTGTTCTAAGGCGAGCTCAGGGAGCTCAATGACTGAGGCTATTAAAACCATTGTGTGGTGGGTTTGACCTTGCCAGTAAAACCGCCTTTTGATCAGCCCACCTTTGCCCCTGCTAAAATTACCACCCATTATGTGTCACAGAAACACCACCATTCTGATAAACACAATCAATAATGGTTTATAGTGAAGACATACTAATTAAGAACCAATTTGAATTCTCAGATTATTCAGTAATTCATGACAAAAATAATTCAATGCTATTGAAATAAAAAAATAACATTATTGCCTATTCAATTATTGCTTACATTATTTTGGTATCCAACTATTGTTTTGGTTACAGTGACACCACTTGGTTGTGTATTTGGATACAGTTGGATGGGATGGGTACGGGATGCCTGCATTTGGGATCCCGGCGGTCAGAATCTTGAAACCGGCATGCCGACAGGGTTAGAGTACCGACACTTTGTCGGTCAGTATCCTAACCTGAAGTTATAAAGGCTCACTGTACCCAAAACTTAAAATTTCGATTTTCACTTTAGCGTATCCCCAGGGGTTTCTGGCAGGAAAATCTCAGGCAGGCTTTTTCATACAAATAGCGGGGGTTGCTTGTCAATGCCCTTTCCCTGTGAATTTGCAGGATCACAGAAACACAGTTAAGATCCAACTTGCCCACATATGTTTTTACTTTAGGGTGAAAATCGCCTTTAATATTCTTCCCAACTCAAAACAAACTGGACAAACAAAATAACCTAGTTCAGTGCAGTACGCTTAAGTATATTAGCAGTTATTTTGTGCTGAGAACAGTATAAAATTATTTTTGGTCAATTCAGAATATAAAAACATATTTTTGGTAATAAGCACAACTGGAAAGGTTAGATCTGTAAATTTGTGCTCTGTGAGAGGATTAATTAATATTGTATTATTTCATAATACAGATTTAAGCAACGTGGTTCGCGCTCGCAAAATACACTGACCTTTCTCAAGAAGCTCATTATGCTTAACTGTGTTCTCTTTTCAAGCATTGTCGTCTCATTTATTTTGTTCATTGCTTTGTAATTTAAGATAATTCAGAGCATGCGGGCTGCTGCTGCAGCTTCTTAGAAGGAAAAAAAAAAATTACCCAGTACCATGGACTAAGTTAAAAATAGAATAAAATTGAGTTTTTCTAAGGCTTTAGAATATGGTCTAATTATTCACCAGTATCCTACTGTCATCTCTTCCGATACATACAACCATGCGGAAATATAAGTGACTTCTACTATTATACATAATGTAGCTGCTTAATTGGCAAGGAGAGGGTGAAAACTGGGGCAGCGAAACTCCTGAGAGACTGATAGGGCACATATTAGTGACTTCATCACTGCAAACGTCTTCAGTCTGATTGAAGTCAGCAAATATTTCACAAGAAACGTTAAGAGGTTTCCCATCCGAGTAAGGACAATTACTAGACAAGTTTGTAATGATTTTTTTTTTTCGCGACAGTAATTATTTAGAGGGCACTGAAAAACAATGATTGATGCTAATTCCTTAATTAGTACTAGCTATGCAGTCACATTTTGTTAGCATTTTATAATTGTATATGCTGGAGAATGCACTGGGACTCCTGAATACTCATACCCCAAGCCAGGGATAATTTTCAGAGGGGTATTGCAGGTTTAACAACCCGACACCAGTTTAAAAATACCCATAATACTAGTGAAAATCATGTTGTAAAGGTCATTTTTGGTGAACAATCTAAATTCATTTTGTAACATATGACATAAGGAAAGTTATTCTTGTATGTCTCCTGCTGTAAAGTATAAGAATATTAGAAGTCTTTGATGTGCTTTATATATACACGTATGCAGGTTATGAAAATCTACTGTGAATTTTAATAACTGGTAAATTCCACATAGGGTTATTTTTTTATAATAAATATATTTTCCTAATGGGCACTAGCTTGATGATTTTGGAACTCCCAGATTATCAGTGACGACATCACATTTTATGAGATTATTTTTTGCAGGAGTTTATGCATAATTCATATGAGCATTATTTGTATTGTAGCAAACCTTGGATTCTGAAATGTCACACATGCAAACCGAGCAAATTTATGTAAGACAATTGGCGCAACATTGGCCGAATCTATTGCTTACTCGTCTGGCTGTCTATTCTGCTTGTCGGACATGTAGTCACAGTTTATAATCCTACTGCTAATTTGTATTGCCACCTAGTCTATATTTGATATGGCCATGTTTATAAGGCAGCTTTGTGTAGCATCCTAGACTAACGGAACATACAGACAGTGGACAAAGAATGGAAAGAGTCACTAAGGGGAAATTCAATTTGGCCAGCTGGATGCGACTTTCCCACGTAGTAAGATTATTCACGTGATCTAAAGCACAATTTTTGCCTTGTACCCCGTAGAGGTGTACAGGAGAACCTGCAATGCCAGCATTACTGTGACTGGGTGATGTGTGCGCATCCAGGTGAACGGTGATCCCTGGTGGCACATCCCCAGCTCTTCAATTCTCCCCTAGGCATTTAGAAAGCAAAGGTTTCCACAGAGGTTTGGCTCAAACACCAATTACTCAAATAACATCCCAGCATGTTCAGCATCATGTATTGGGAATGCTGTTCTGCCCAAGTCGTCTATAAATATGACTTGTATGATTACAAGAGGAGATCTCCATAATTTTAAAAGAGAAATGGTTGTTGGGGTGCGATTGTTGGCAGTTGCAGCTCGGCTTGCTAATATTTCATGGGCAATGCTGTCAGATGTCAGCATAGAATTCTAAGAACAAAACATTCTAAAAAAAAGTCAATAGTGTTTGGAACTGAATACTCCTGGTATGTGATATCTGGGCCTGATTCAGAGCCGCTCGTAAGCGGCTGCTCGTTCGTTCCGAGCGATGTTCGCACATCTGCACATGCGTATGGGTTGTAATGCGCATGCGCCAACCAGTCAGTGCGGTCGGAAATCGTGTGCTCGCAAAATAGCGAATGCCTGCTAATATTAGTGACAGGATGAGGCGTTTGTGGGTGGTAACAGGGGAAGGTGTTTGAAAACGGGGAGTGGAGATCCGAACGCAGGCATGCCAAACGGTCAAAACGGCCGTTTAAGGGTGTGCATAATTAACAAAGCAGCGTCATCGACCACGTCACTTAGTTGTCTCTTAGTCTGAACTGCTCGCATGATTGCGGTAGGAAAATGCTACCACAAGAATAGCGAGCTAAATATTAGATTTACATAAATCTCTGAATCAGGCCCTCAATGCAGATAAAATGGCAGCATTTTGGGCTGCAAGGCCTTATTAATTAATGATGGGGGAGATGCAGTTTTCAGAATGTTACCACATTAATTAGGGATCCTCAGTATGTCTCAGTCTACCTTAGGTTGCTATAGGGATTGCGATCTGGCAGAATGTATCAAGCTCCAAAATACTTAGCTTTTCCCGATAATTAAAGCCATCTTTTGATGGTGTTAGCCTTTGTAGCTATTGACTGCAATATTGCATATTTTCATGAAGATGGACACTTTCGGTTCCATCTCCGATACTGGCCATTTGCACATGTATTAGCCCAATGGCCATGCATGCGCATTACATCTTGACTTCACCGGGACTACAGTTTACTAGAGGAGCTGTCCCAGTAAGATTATATTGATTCTAGGAGGCAGATTAACTAAATATTCTAAAATAGTGGTGGTTTTGCCCATAGCAACCAATAAGATTATAGCTATGATTTCTCTATTACATTCTAGAAAATGATAGACAGAATTGAATTGGTTGCTATTGGCAATGCCTCCACTTGTCTATTTTAGAAGGTTTTATTGATACCTATTAGTCGCTATTTAGTGCTGCAAGTCGCTTAAGAAAGAATTGCTTTCCAGTCCAATCGTGTGGTTCCAAAGCACAAAAGTTATTTATGTAAACAGGGAAAGATTTAACAATTAGAATAAAAAGCAATAAGATATATATAAGTACAGCCAATACATACGCTTGCGCTACTGGTCCCAGTATGCAGTATTTCAATCCTGAACCCTGCGGTCACCATCACCCAAAGAAATGGAGAAATGACTGAACACTGAGACCAGCTCACAGCATATATTCAATATAGGTTACAGAGAGAACAAAGGTACAAGTTGGCAGGTTTCCATTGGTTCTTGCATCTTGTCACTGTGGTCATTGGTTAGTTCATACTAGGGGTGAGCGGGTTCGGTTTTACTCGGTTTTACTCGGTTCTTATCGCCACTTTACCGCAAATTCGGCTCGATTTTATTCGCTATCCAAAACACGTGTTCGGCGATCGCCAATAAAAAGATCCGAGTAAAACCGAGTAAAACCGAACCCGCTCACCCCTAGTTCATACGGTGTCATCAGGGGGATGGCTCAGTCCTCAAACGGTCACATTGTGTAGTTTCCCGCCGAACAACTAGCTACAACACTGCACACTAATAATAACAATCTATGCAATAAATCCTTATCATTCATAACTAGTGGACGCATGATGCGATTTCCTTGCCGATAGAAATGGACGTCTGCAAATAAACAGGGATTTAGTATGATACCAAACATGACATGTCCACTAAGTTCTAAACCTTAGATCTCATTTAAGTACATATTACATTGTATTATTAGCTCAAAATACCTTTAATAACTCTGATTATTAATTGTAGTGATTGGGAACCATTTTATACATATGTGTTCACATATGTGCGTCTGTGTAATGGCCATATGTATGTAAGTGAGTACGCATGTGAGCATCTATGTGTACATATGTGGATACACATACGAGCGTCTATGTGTATGCATATATGTTTATGTGTATCAGTGTATGTGTAATGGGTTAATATATATACCCCTAACTTTATCCATTAACTGACATATTAAATATTATGTTTGCCTATACCAAATTCCAAGGTGTCATAGACAATAAGGTTGTCCTGCTCAGAGGTGACCAGCAGATGTTTGCTGGAGTCATGAAGTCTGATAGCTCATAAAAGGTTTTCCTCTGCTTATTTGGAGTGTAAATGTCAGTTCCTCTTAACTACATTAGCATTGAACAAAAGGCATACAATTGCTAAAGATATTCAGACTTCTGACAATGGTTTTTAACTCTGCTCATACCAGTATCTGTGTGCATTTTAATTATTTGTTACAGACATACACACAGAACCTGTTTCCCATACACTGACTAAACCTTGCATAAATATATATATATATATACGCATTTGTGTGCATTGGATTACGCCGACGCAGAGTAGCATCCAATTTACTCTCTATCAGCCCATAGACGACTAGATCGTCAGATAATAATTGTACAGCAATCATAACCAATTATTTGACTTTAACAATTTGAAAATCTTCCCCTATATCTTGCAAAAGCTCCTCATACCAATGGACTGCTGTCAGATGAGCACATACCTTTTTCCATGGATTGCAATGGTGCAACTAGAGCAGGGCGAGCAGGGCATGTGCCCTGGGTGCCGTGGCAGGCCAAGTAGATGGTGGCTTTGCCGGCCAGGACAGTGTACGCACCCATCCCCTTGGTCTCATAATGTTCCGGCAATGGCTGTTACCGCTACTAGCGGCAGGTTACAGCAGGACATACTCAGTGCTTTGTGCCACCTGATTGGCTACTTGCAGCTACCAATCAGTGACTGATAGCAGCGAGTAGCTAATCAGGTGGCACAAAGTACCGAGGACATCCTCCTGCACCTGCTACTCACAGCTTTATCATTAGTGTTCTCATGTACAGTGACCGGAGGCCATATTCTTATTGTCTCCCAGTCACAGTAGAGGGGGCGGGGCCACAGGAGCTTTAGCTGCCATTTTGTCATAGATATTCCTGACACAGCCGGAGCCAGGTAACGTGTCCTGTATATATTTAATTTATTATCTAGGGGGAGGGGACAGTACAGTGATATATGAGGGGGAATAACTGCTCCCAGTACCGCCCACCACAGACTCGCCATTGCACTGTGAGCAAGACCCATGGTGCTCGGCAGCTTGACTGCATCTCCCACCTTGCTGCTGGGAGCACAACATCAACGTCACGTGACATCACACTCACAGAGAGACACAGAATGAAGGGGGGGAGGCTGTTTGATACAGAGTGAAGGGAGGGGGAGACTGAGAGACATGGAGTGAATGGGAATAGAGAGAGACACAGGCGGAACGTGATGGTATGGCAGAGAGACGCAGGAGGGAGATGATGGTGTGCTGAGAGTTGACTCAGGGGGAGATGATGGTGTGCTGAAAGATGACACAGGGAGGAAATGATGGTGTGCTGTGAGATGACACGGAGGAGATAGTGGTGTATTAAGAGGATGCAGGGTGGACATGATGGTGTGGATGAGAGACGCAGGGAAGAGATGATGTAGTGGCTGAGAGACGACGCAGGGAAGAGATGATGTAGTGGCTGAGAGACGACGCAAGGAAGAGATGATGGTATGGTTGAGAGACGTAGGGGGCAGGAAGTGGCAAAGGGGGCACGAGCCTGGTTGATCCGCTGTTGTATGATGATGACCTTGGTAATATTCCTACACAAACAGTAATCTTCCGGACCATGATATCCTACATGAATAATGAATACCGACTGAAGACGCCGTCTGCCCAGGGAGGATACATTTCTTCAGAGGTTCCCTATTGTGACAATCTATCATATAGGTAAGGTGCATATGGAATGGAAAGGAATGTTCCCAGAGTGACGAGAAATGGTGGAGTGTCATATTGACACAACCCCCTTTTCCAGTGACCACACCCCTCCATTTTAATTTTGCCCTGGTCTCCAAATACCCTAGTTACGCCACTGTTGGGTTGATAAAGTGACAATTGCATCAGTGTTCTTGGTGTAAAATATTAAAAAAGATATTAATAAATGCTGATGATTACCATTGTGTTCATAACCATATTGTATACTGTGTTTATTAAGAGGTAAGAAAAGGGGCTAACAGAGAAGACAATGATAATTGTATTTATTTATGTACATTATGCCTTCACAGATTAGTATGAATGCTGTTTGCAATGCAAGAACACATTCATGAAAACATAATCACATATGTATGCAGCTTCAGGAATAACCCAGAGGAATCACTCATTAATGGCACTATCTATTTCACTTAATGAAGCCTTATGGCATGACAGGGGGTACAGATAATGTCAGGCAATGCGATGAGAACATCTTGAAATTATACTTGAGTGACATCTGTGATGAAAAGTTTATAAATAACATTTACATACCTGCATCATCCCCTGAAGTGCCGTAAGATTATGATTATGGGGATTGTGGGGTGAGCTGATTTCAGAGATGTTCTCTATAGCTGGTAGATGTACTGAGCCTTGGGAGAGATACAGTGGAGAGGTAAAGTACCAACCAATTCGCTCCTAACTGTCATTTTTCAAACAGCCTGTAAAATGACAGTTAGGAGCTGATTGGTTGGTACTTTGGGGGCTATGTACTAAGCCTTGGAGAAAGATAAAATGGACGGAGATAAAGTACCAATCAATCAGCTCCTAACTGTCATTTTTCAAACACAGCCTAAGATGGATCAGTTAGGAACTGATAGGTTAGTACTTTATCTCAGTCCACCTTATCGTTCTCCAAGTGCATAGACCTCTTAATCTCTCCCACTTATTCTATCTCCAAGGCTTTAGTACATCTCCCTCTAAAGGGGAAGTTGTCCTGGAGGTCCAAATAAGAGGTTGTATTAGAAAAGTTTACTGTGGTTAAAAATGCAGTGTTTTGATACATTAACAGTACATCCTTGCATGTAGCACAGCTAATCGCGCTATGCGTGACGCAAGATGGACTCCCACGATAGGAGACGCCATTTGTGTCTCCATAGGAGTGAATGGGAGATGCTCTCCAGTGACCGGAGACGAGCATTCGCGTCTAAATAGGATTGAATGGAGACACACTCCCGCAATCGGGAACACGCCATAGCATATCGTTGTGCATAGCGCGATGCACGCGTGCACGTTTGTGGCGCGATAAGCCACAATGAACTTGGGTGCATCTGTATATAAAATTTACCTAGAATAAAATGAATAGTATATTTGCCAACTCTCCTGAGTTCCAGGGAGCATCTCTGTCTTTAAACTATAGTTGCCTATTCTCCCAAAATGTCAGGGAGACTACTGAATTTTAGTGAGTCCCCATGGACTCCCAGGAGAGCAGGTCACCCTCCCATTTCCTAGTGGAATAGCCATGGGAGGAGCTTGATGACATGTTTCTCTGCATATCATGTCATCATTGCCCCGCCCCTTATGTGCAATGCCACGTTTCACCTCATCCACATATATTTTCCTCTGAGGGTAGATGAACAAATGCTTTAAACGTGTGGCCCTCCATACTTTGTGGGTGCGTCTAGCCTGGGGCAGCAACTGAACTTTATTCCTTGAATTCTGAATTTCTTCTCCACATATAAATGGTTGAGTCCTATTGGTACTGTACATCTTACTAGGTATGGATTGCCTTATGTTTTTAAATCTATGTGATGGAGGGGCAGATAGCTCCATGGGTGAGGGGAGTAAATATGCAAAAGAGTGCTACCAGCCTCCAGTGCCAGTACCACCATCACGTCTGGCGCATATTAACACACGCTCCAGGATGCCACAATTTATATGTTATACCTACCACTGTTACACTGTGATATTCCCTGTGTCATATGCTACCTGCTACCTGTTATTCTATCTGATATAATACATCGAAGACCTAGTTACGCATATCACGTGTGGACTAACCTGACACCAGCGCCAACTACTGTGTTATACATCTATGCGATACCACTCACATTCTGGCCAGATATATTATACCCTGGTGCACTTGCCTGGAGAACTACTGCACCCAGCACAAGCCGATTTGCCAGGGCCGGCTCTTGGGGGGGGTTCGACCAGTGCGGTCGAACAGGAGCACCACCCCATAGAGGGCACACCCCTCCCCAACATCCCAATTTCACCCGCAGGCTGAAGTGGCCCGCGGGTGGTCTGGACGGGAGTTTGGGTACCCCTACCGCCGCAGCTGTATGGTGGTGCCGGACCCCGGAGTCTGAATGGACGCTGCGCGCATGCGCTCGGCATCCATTCAGTGCTGGGAGAGCGCTGGGGGAAGCCCAGCTAGTGACGAAGTGCTGGGCTCCCATCAGCCTGACGTTACACGGAAGGCGTGCCTTGCGGGCACGCCTCCAAATAACATCATTTAGGGGGCATGGTCTATGGTAATTAGGGCACGCCGCCATTTTCGGTCGCGTGCGACAAGAGGTGGCGACCATTACCTGGGGCGGCACAGGGTGATGCTACAGTCCATAATTGATCACTCCGCCATTGCTTTGCTAATAGTTTATGGACTCAGCATGTTCCAGAATATTACTCTGCTTATATAACTCAGGGGTAGGCAACCTTTTGCAATCCAGATGCCGTGGAACTACACAGCCCAACATGCCTTGCCACAGTTTGCCATTAGGCGATGCTTAACCGGTAGAAGTGCATGCTGGGATCTGTAGTTTCACAGCAGCTGGAGTGCCACTGTTTGCCTACCCCTGGACTAACTCAAGGTGCTGATACACTTTTTCCATTTAATGCCCCTAATTATTTTTTTTCTTTTCATTTGTTATGTATTGTTGATGTTTTTTTTCTGTACACTAAATTTATTCAGAACATTGAAGAGATATGCACGTCAAGTTGGTAGTTTTTGACCAAGATTGTTTTGTTTTTAATAGATGATATACAATTTACATGATTTATGTTACATTTCACTAAGGGGCAGATGTACTAAGCTCTGGAAAGTGGTAAATTGGAAAGTGATAAACTACCAACCAATCAGCTCCTAACTATCATTTTTCAAACACAGCCTATAACCATACTTGCCGACATTCAGCTCCGTCCTTCTGGAAGGAAGCTGAATGTTTGAGCACAGCTGGGGGGCGTGGAAGGGTTATGATGCTGCATTGGGGGCGGAGTCGGGTGCGGGGCCATGCGATCGCATCATCGTGGCTCCGCCCCCTCTTCACAATGGCGAAAATATTGGCAATGTGAAGCAGGGGGCGGGGCCACGATGACGCGATTCAGCGCAAATTGCGTCACTGGCCCCCTCCACTGCGGGGGTTTCTGCAAGTAACGTGGGGGTCAGGCGGCAGACCAAATCGGGCAGGTAGGCAAGCCTGCCTATAACATGACTGTTAGGAGCTGATTGGTTGGTACTTTATTACTTTCCAATTGATTAGTTTCCAGAGCTTAATACATCTCAAAAATTTTATGTTTTCGTGTTGATGCTGAAGAAAAATCTATTGCTGACAAAACTTGGTTTAGCAAGTAGGATCTAGATGTGTTTGTGCAAAAGTTTGAACATTTTAATAAGTATTTGCATAATCAGCATTTCACACTGGTTTACGGCCTTTATCACAACAGGTTTTGAGCATTTCCAGCTGTTTCTTCTTGGTAATATAAGACACCTTCTCTGTTTTCTTTAAAATATTTACTATGATGACCTGACTCTATTTAGGTTATGCTTATGTAATAAGATAAATAATTTTGTGTGTAACTGCTATAATTATTTGATGTATATTGAATTAAAAGTATAACTTATAATATAAGTGAATGGAAATCTAATATAATACCTTGATCCATTTGAAACATTATAAATAAATAAAAGCCTGCCTTAATCAAACATGCCACACATAGTATATATATACCCTATGGTGGTTCAGCACTAGACATAGCTTTTCTATATGCTATGTTGGGGACTTATCTATTTACTTAGAAGTTGTCCAAATCTAGACAATCCTTTTAAACAGAGCATAAAAGGCCTCACAAGCACAAGAGGAACCAACAGAAAAATAAAGAAGCTCAAAGTGTTTCTTGAAACAATTCTAAAATTCAAAAAATATTCTCAATAAGTTATTTAAAGTTTAAACAAAAAATTTGACATAAATTAGGACAATTCAAATAGGTGGAACCATGTTAAAGCTTGTTTGAGTCTAAATGGCTGTTTGATAGTATTTTTAATGATTTTTCTAGTGAACGGCAAAATTCCAACTTGAACACAATATTGTTCACGGTTTGAATTAAAAAAAACATCCATTAAAGGTACTAGAGAACAAATTTCAACTGCACATGTAAACTTCATGGTCAAAATTCAAACTGGAATTAAGGGGTTTAGTTATTAAAGTACAGGTTTTTAGAAGTGGAGATGTTGCCAATAGCACCAATCAGATTCTAGCTATTATCTTCTAGAAGGTGCTAGATAAATGTTCAATCTGATTGGTTGCTATGGGCAACATCTCCATTTCTATAAACCTGCACCTTAGTAAATATACACTAACAGTCTAGCACTTATGAAATAAATAGTGGTTGAGCCAAAAACAAATTTTCAATATTATCGAGAACCAAAGTTTGAGTGTGTCACACTGCTCAGGTTTGATTGACTTTACAATAAAAGTTTCAAATAGTTTGAAGATCGCTAGTAAAAAAAAAAGGTAACATTGACTACTACGGTATGGGCCTAATTCTAAGTAGCACATAATGAGGACGCAATTCAGATGCTTTCTGTGATCAGAAGTCCCATGTAAACATCTAAATTAGACAAATCTCTACCATTGCACCCCCCCAGCCCTTGGTTTGTTATAGCAGCTGTCATCATCACTATCATCAGAATTTGCATCAGCCCCATTCTGGCGCAAGAGATTGGACAGATCTCTACATATGCACAGCCCAGAACAGGACGTGACTCTGTGTACATGGCCTCGCCCATTGCAAATTTGTTCTACATGAGAATGCCCCTCTACTGCCCTGTTGCCACCCAGTAATCCCCATCCAGCTTCAAGTGAGAAGTGACAGTCATGCAGAGCCGGCTCTTGGGGTGTTCGACCGGTGAGGCCGAATAGGGGTACCACCCCATAGAGGGCACACCCCTCCCAACATCCTGATTTCAGTGGGACAGTGCACACGTGGGCCGAAGTGTCCTGCAGGTGGTCTGGTCGGGATCCATTCAGTGCTGGGAGAGGGCTGGGGGAAGCCCAGTTAGTAACAGAGTGCTGGGCTCTCTCCCAGCCTGATGTTACACGGGAGGCATGCCATGCGGGCATGCCCACAAGTAACATCACTTAGGGGGCGTGGCCTATGGTAATTATGGCATATGTGTCATTTTAGCATCATCCCATATTCTCATCACCTTTCTTATGAATTAGCCACATTCAGGACAGAGTACCACCATATGTCATTCTTGGCTACTCTCTCGAAATGTCCTGGAGATCACCAGGAAAACAAATCACCTTCCCCTAGGAACCTGTCCCCTTTCCCATGAAGCCGGCGGTGCCATGTTGATGTGTTTCACTGCAGCTGAACCCACGCGCCCTGTAGTTGCCCCTTTACCTTTGCTCTGGAATCTTTGTCGTAAAAAGTAGACAAGTATTCTATATATGATTGTTTCGTTCTCTCAAGTCTTTTGGAAATCAAGGGAAAGGATTTCAATTAGATACATTTAGTTTTTTAAAAATACAGTTCCCTAAAAGTAACTCTCACAGACCAGGAGCCCCGGCGACCAGCTGACCGGAGGAGAGAGTTTGCCAATCACTGAGGTAAGTGTCAGCTGGGGAGAAGTTACGGGGGCATCGTGGGAAGGGAGGAGGCTGCTGGAGGGTCGAGCAGGGGGTAGCGGTAGCCGGCACATTCGCAGACACTTTCTCATGGTATTTTTTGTGAAAAATTCCATTAGAAGTATGTGGAGGGGATTCACAGGGACAGAGCTTTATCGCAAGCTCTGTCCCTGCATGCGGATGTTAGCACATCCAAGTGATATTTCCTACATTCGTAATGCGAATTTAGTCGAGAATATCACACTACACCCGCATTTTAAATACGAATTGTAGTAAATAGGGGCTTGAGCCCGATCACAGTATAATTTTCTGCTATGCCATATATGTATTTCATTATTTTTCTCATAGATATTATGTCTATTATAACTTCTCTACATACAGTGATAGAAGATGAGGATATCTGTCACTGAATTGAATTTTGTAGTCCCATGGGCCAAAGGATTTTGCAGTTTCTTATAGCCAGAAAAGATCATAGAGTGTAAAAATGAATTCTCACTATAAAAAATTACCCTCGGCTGTTATTCTTGAGCATTATCTCAAGTGAAGTGAGACCATAAAATCATTTGATTTGTCTTGAAATTTAGACTCATCAAATTGCATAACAGATAACTTTGTTCTTAATATACTGCAGTTTGTTCTTGAAAGGTCATTATTTAAGCTCATTGGATAGAGCTAATTGGCTATGGGATTCTTTGGACAGCACATATTATGGAACAAAATGGATAGTGAAACAGAATGAACTGTAATCAGTATTGGAGAAGACCTAGAAGATCTATTAAGGACCATGTGTTCTAGTTGACTTGTTGGCCAAGCATTCATCCACGGTTGTTATCTGAGTAGGTTATTATCCAATGATTATATCCATCGCCATAGCAACTGAAGAAAAAAGGATCTCATTAGCTGATTTCTCTGCAAGCCTCAGTGTCTAACGATACATACGACGGCTATCTGTCCATGCTGCAAGAGTACTTATATGATAGGGTGACATGTAATAATAAAACCTACATTTTTGTTCCTTAGTCAGTCCAGAACAGTCAGCTTTTAAAATACAGGCAGAATACAGTAGGTATTACATCTTGAATAAGTCTATTTATGTGCCTATATATCTCTTTATCTATCATAATAAATATTAGTGGAAACATAACGAAATGAGGCAAAATATGGGACAGCAGTAATGTACATATACAGTATGTTTATGTCTCTAGAAAAGTACCTAGGTCCGGTTTACAGTATACAGTACATCTGGCATTGACGAGTCTTGTACAATATATTATCCAAAGCTCCAGTCAGAAAAAGGGGAAGGGGTGAGGAGCAGGAGCAAAATATTAGAACATAGAAATAGTCTCCTAGACATATGCATTAACCCCTAGGCTGAGGGTTTTCTCACCCTTGTGATGAGACCATCTTCCGTCGTTAATATCTTAAATTTTTTTATGCTGTACAAATGCAAAGAATAAATTGTTTTTTAAGAAGACTTGAAAATAGCATTAGTCTTTTTACCAATTTTACCACAGAATTTTTTTTTTAACCCCAAAAATTGTTTTTTTATTGAAATTTCAAGAAAGGGAACCAAAAGCAAATGTGATAATTGTTTTCTTATAAACACCACAAATAAATACTCGTTTCACCAATTATCCCACTTTCCAGTAAAAAGCAGGATTGTATGGGGGGAATTCAATTAGCCGCAGTAATTTACCGCGGGCTAATTGATCCCCCGGACCTATTCAATTTAAGTGAGGCCGCCGGCAGCACTTATCAAAATGTGTTTTTTTAATCACTGCACAGGGTGTGAGAAATAATCCCCGATAACTTAAGTGGTTAATGGGTGACCAGACCCTGTTAACGCATGAATCCGTGAACTTTTCAAGAAGTGTTAACGCCCGTTAACCCGTGTTAATGGCCGTTAACACGTCATTTTAATGGGCGTTAACAAAGGTATAAGAAGGGTACCTAATTGAACAGCCTCCGGCAATAAAGCCCGAGGCTCTCTCCCTTTTTCACCCCGTTAGGTTATCGGGACTAATTTAATATCCCCCCCTAAGTGTAGGTTTTGATTTAAAAAATCTGCACGTGAAATAATTTTTTTTTTTTTTACATTTTCTCTGTCTTAATTTAAATGCTAATATGGTAGCACAACAAGGCCTACCATTTTATATACTAGACATACTATTGTATTAAATGAGGGACAACTTTTTTTTTAGTTGATACAAGATAAGGGAGATATGGGCTTTAAGATCTTAGAGATTTTTGTGTACTGTTTACCACCCATATATATGGAAAATATCTACTAGTGGGCCACATAATTGGAAAGAGTGGACGCACCTCTTTCAAACATTGCTGCCCACAAAGTTGCTGGAATCATTAGGGGACTGGGATGGTCCTTCCCACATATACAGAAGGGAAACCATTGGCCAGTGATCATAGGTGATCACTAAACAATAAAGGGACCAATCATTTCAAAGAGGGGACCTTCCTCTTTCTAAAATGGGTGTCCCTGATATTATGGATGCCAGGTTGAGGGGAGACCTTCCACCATCCCTGGACTCCATGATTTTTCAGTAGTGCAGGAGGTTTTGATGATCACACTGATCACCAGGCTATAATTTCTATGTATCAAGTATCACCTTTTTAATGCCATACATCCCGCCACTTACTGCATGCAGTTGCATTTATTAACGCTGTATGCATGTA
This sequence comes from Taudactylus pleione, assembly GCA_031769625.1. Lineage (NCBI taxonomy): Eukaryota > Metazoa > Chordata > Amphibia > Anura > Myobatrachidae > Taudactylus > Taudactylus pleione. Next base: position 8,049,744 of record JAUIMM010000004.1, read on the forward strand.
GATTTGCAGTTGAAACCACAAAGGACAGCTCTTCTGTTTGCGGTTTGAGGACCCGGGTTTATGACCCAGGAGTTTTTCTGCACATGCGTGCCTGTCAGCCAGTGAATGCAAAAGCCTCAGAGAACACTGGGAGGGATGCTATTGAATCACTCTCGGGGAAGTGTGCCAAAAGACGCCCATATGCTTCTGTTACTTGCCTATCGGGTACAAGCTCCAAAAAGTTTAGCTTTATATAGAGATATAAGAATTACAGTCAATCCTCCAAAAACGTCCATTAGTACATCCTGCTTATCCTGTGACTCCTGAAATGCAAATGTCCATTCAGTGCGTGACTGTGGCAGAGTGAGCCAGGCCGCGGTTGCTGCGATATGGCTGGCGATTGCAATTTATGGGTGCCAGTGTGGCATACTTGCCTATACTCCCAGAAGTCGTGGGAGGCTCCCGATTTTTCGTGTAGCCCCCCGCACCACCGGGAGCGAAGACAGATCTCCTGCATCCTAGTGAAGTGGGCAGGATGGGGAGATGTAATGGGGAATTTGCGGGTCAGTAGGAAAGGGGCGGGGCCACATGATGCAAATTGTGTCATTAGCCCCACCCTTCCTCCTTTCCGTGAAAGGGGTGGGGCCTAATTACGTCTACAGTCTGTCGAAACCGGATAATTGGCGAAGACTTAATCTGTTGCAATTGGAATCTACGCAATGCTATCTTGTAAAGGGTGACAAGACTCCATCTTACAAATAAAATCTCACAACACTGTTTTGAAAAAAAGGTACATAGTCAGCCTTCCTCAAACACAGGGAGACAGTGTTTAACACAAACACTAACTTATTAGCATTTGGAATCCTATACAAAGCCCATCCTGGAGAAAATCCCTATACCATAACACGACACAATATACCGTGGTGCTATGAGCATTTTTACATAAGAATATATGAGCTGTGGCAATTGTAATGTAGCCTAGCTATGGAGCTACACAATTGAGTCCATCCCCACAACCAAAACAAGCAGAATAAAGAGTGAGGCTCCGACTGCACTGCTGGGAGCCTCCACCCTGTATGAGAACTAAATTCACTGTATAAACACATTTTGCAATTGCAGTTTAAAAACATCAGAAAAATACATGTGTGCTTATGTGTATATATATATATATATATATATATATATATGTATGTGTGTGCATGTGGCCCATCATGCATGGACTTACGTGTATAATATCACACACAGACTTATATTTGAAAAGTAGCAAAATTCCATGCAACTCGTACACACAATGTTAAACAGAACACAGTCAGATTTTTAGTGATCCTTCCCAAAATCATACTGGCATGGCCACACACACACATAGTTGCCCTTCCAGCTTAGTGCTGCTCACTGAGTGCCCCACCGACCCTCAGACGCACAATGCAATTCAGTGCTGTTTCTCCCCGCATACATACATTTAAAAGCAATGGTCCCGTAATGCAAAAAGGATAATTATTACTTGGTTTAGTCACAATGCTAGCATATAAAGAAATTAATGTTTTCTGTAACTATGGCTTAGTAAATGACAATTGGACCGTGTTTGGTGCCGTACTGATCTATTCTGTTTCAACACCGTTCCGGTGGCATCGGTGAGAAGATCAGAACATGCGGCTATGAAATATGAATGTTAGAGAGAATAACTTCTTGAAATGTTGTATGCCATAGTTTAGACTAGATTTATTATGCAGCGGGAAAGTGGACACAATCAGGTTGTTGTAGACTGGGTTGTGTCTTTGCACTGACCTATGAATTGTACCGTAACGGAAGAAGCAAGAAGAGGAACCAATGAGAACCTGCCAACGTATTCTATTGTATTGCTTATCCCAGTACGGGTATATATGTGAGTGCTCTGAAACAAGATGCCAGTCTGCAGTGTTCCTGTTTATGCTGTCGGCAGAGGTCTCAATCTCGATGCCGGTATCTGGTCCCAGAGCGCACGCGTATGTATACTGCACTTGAGGTCTGTATAATTTCCTTTTGTGCCTAAATTGTGTCTTGATCAATTGCGTGTAACTGTCTGAACTTTTACCTGAATATCACTTGTGCTTTGGAACCACAGATTCCACGTCTAAGTCTTTATTTATGGTGTGACTGCGTACGCAAATTAGCGTTATCCTTAGAAGGTATAGGCAGGACATTAGAAGGTATAGGAAGGTGTGTATAGAGGTTCATTCTAATATTAACAAGTCCATTTCCGCCCCCAGAACCAGCCAGCAGCATCTCCGAGAGGTGTTTTACAAAGTCGGTAAGCATGCAATGTGGTGGTCACTGCATCAGACTATTTTCTCTGCAATATATGACTGGTAATGGGAGTATCTCTATCTAATAATAAATGATTTGCAACGCAGTGCCTGTGTAATATCAGGGGAAGTTTCACTGCAGTCATTAATTCTCTACAATGCAATGTATGGCTGATGTATAGCCAAGGCACACTTTAATTAGATCAGGAATCCTCATATTGATAATGTAAGAAAATAGCTATATTCCAAGCCTACTGTAGGGAAGATGTGCTAAGCCTTGGAGTGAGATAAAGTGGAGAGAGATAATGGGGTCTATTTACTAAGCCTTGGATGGAGATAAAGTGAATGGAGATAAAGTCCCAGCCAACCAGCTCCTAACTGCCATGTCACAGGCTGTGTTTGAAAAATGACAGTTAGGAGCTGGTTGGCTGGTACTTTATCTCCGTCCATTTTATCTCCATCCAAGGCTTAGTAAATAGACCCCAAAGTACCAACCAATCAGCGCCTAACTGTCACTTTACAGGCTGTGTTTGCAAAATGACAGTTAGGAGATGATTGGTTGGTACTTTATCGCACTCCAAGGCTTAGTACATCTCATCCATGTGAACAGATATAGATCTATGCTGAGTATACAGTGATACTGTATGCCTAGGCCATCACAATTAGGTTTCATCCTTTAATTAATGAGCGCAGAGGTCAAGACTTTGTGGTGTGACAAAGGTGGAGGCTTACAGTCACATGCATTTGCTGTGTATTAGAATGCCAATAGCATAATGCAGAAGACACATTGGGTCATCAAACACTAGGACCTGATCGGCGCCCTGATCATCAGATTGTGGGGTTCTGCATGCTGTAAAATTGTAAGGTGGAAATCTTCCTGGGAAACTTGCAATTTAATGTGTTTTCAGGTGTTAATTTTATAACTTTTTTTAAACTTGCATTTAAATGAAAAAATTATCTTAAAAAAATGACAATTAAAATAGAGAAATAAAAAGCCTTATAATATATTTTACTCACCATTTGCTACATGCTGACAATCTACTGTAATTAGAAAAAGGTACAATGATCATTTCAAATTTCAATGCCTGTAATGGACTAAATAGTCCTAATTTCTTTGAACTCCTTGCTAATACCATGGGTTTTGCTTTCACATTTAATATTTGTATAGAAAGCTAATTAGCATCTTTAATTGGAGGCGCTGACAGAAATTACTGAGTCGCTGGCAATGCAATAGTTAAGATGCAAATGCTTACACCATATAGAGCTGAGAGATTATAGCTTCATTAGAGGGAAGGCCATAAAGTTAGGCGTAGGTAATTACCTTTCCCATTAATGCGGGAGTATTCTTTGCTCTGCTGAAAAGTGATCCTGGAATGTTCTGCCTTCTGTGCTGCCGCATTTTATCTGCAGGAGCCCCCATTTCATCAGAGCAAACTGCAAGGAAACACTTGCTTCCTTCCAGGTGTACCTTGCAAATTGGGGTTTAAATGTGGAACACATCAAATTAAAATACAATATTAATTATTTTGTCTTGCTAGGAGCCCGAGTAGCTTAAAGCAGCAAGGATAATTGTCTAATTCATTGTAAGTGTCTACCGTGAACTTAATCATTGTGTCAGTTGCTAATAAAAGGTTATTACTGAAACAATGATCCTGGTTTTACATATGGTAGGCAAAAGAGACTTCGAGCAGAGGGTCTCAGAGGTAGACTTCAGGTTCTTGACAAATGATGTCCGTGCTGTGATCAGATACTTAACAAGAAATCTCGTTATTAACTAGGCCTGTACAGATAATTAGCACTTGAGTTTCAGATTTTAAATCTGGCTTGAGATGTATAATTTATCAAGTGCTCTAGCCGGCTGTCAGAGTTCTATAATAAGGCAACATTATTGATGAATCGAGATTATGAACAGATTGCAGGAAAAATTAGGACACTGGTTTTGCCCAAAAGGTCTGATTTCAATATTTACTGTACTAATTTGGTATTATTTTGGTAAATTGATGTAGTCCCCGAGTGCACGCCAGAACCCAGGAATAAACTACGTATCATTGTAGATAACAGAAGTATTTAGCGTTGATGGATTCCTTTTAATATTAAAAGTGGCTGCTTTAGGCATAAACCGCTCACTGTTTATATGTTTAAACAATGTATTGTGACTGCTTTAAAATCTGAAAGTGGTGCCAAACTCTGTCAAGGTTTCCATTAAAAGTACTGCCCAATTCACTGATGTTATATACTAGTAAATAAATGGACCAGCCGGGTCAAATCATCCCCTCACCCTCCCATCCTTGCCCACTCCCATCCCGTTATACTTAGCCTCCTCCCCACCCCATCCTGCTCCCAGATCTCTTCTGTCCTGACGCTGCTGCGATTACGTCATCATATGATGACCTCATTTATATCAGGCTCCGATTTTATAATAATACATTGCCCTGACTTGTTCTTAGATATTTAGTTAATCGTTTGTTTGTTTTGTTTAACAATTAACCTGATAGGTGATCCTAGCCATTTTTTCTTCTTTTATTTTAATGAATATCAATAAAATGTAAAGTTTTATAGTCTGCCAATCTTCATTACAATAGGAGTGTGCCCCTTATATGGAGTCTCTTTCTTCTCTCTTTTCTTTTTTGATACATACAGTTTAATTCCAGGGTGCACCTTCTGCTTACATCCTTTGTACACTGATCCTTTTCACCCATTATATATTCCTGTGCAATCAATTCTTTTCCCACCTTCCCAAACAATTACAGTATATACTCACCATGCACTACCTACTCAGAGACTGGGAGCTGGGCCCTGCACAATAACATCTTAGTGCCGCGCCTGGCTCCCGGTCACAGAGAAGAAGCCGGCACTTTTGTGTCACTCTCTCTGAGGGTGACACCCTGAGCAGTCCACACCCCTGCACTCCCCTAGTGATGTCACTCCCTCTGAGGGTGACACCCCGAGCAGTCCACACCCCTGCACTCCCCTAGTGATGTCACTCCCTCTGAGGGTGACACCCCGTGCATGCCACACTCCTGCACTCCCCTAGTGATGTCACTCCCTCTGAGGGTGACACCCTGTGCAGTCCACACCCCTGCACTCCCTTAGTGATGTCACTCCCTCTGAGGGTGACACCCCGTGCAGTCCACACCCCTGCACTCCCCTAGTGATGTCACTCCCTCTCAGGGTGACACCCCGTGCATGCCACACCCCTGCACTCCCCTAGTGATGTCACTCCCTCTGAAGGTGACACCCCGTGCAGTCCACACCCCTGCACTCCCCTAGTGATGTCACTCCCTCTGATGGTGACACCCCATGCAGTCCACACCCCTGCACTCCCCTAGTGACGCCACTGCACAAGAGAGAAGTATTTTGACAGTTATTAATAAATATGATAGCCTTGTTTTAAATATAAAATGTAAATAGAGATTAACACAAATACAAAATGCAAATACAAATTAAGTCAGAGTAAATAAATCATCAGCTGTTTTCCTTGTAAAAATTAATTGGGAATCTTCATTCCAGTAGTAGATCAAATTGAAATGTAAATGACTAATAAACAAATCAGGACAGCGATGTTTTAAAGTATTAAGTACTATCGAATCAGCGGGTGATCTCAATCAGCCACTCAGAAGTGCTGGCAGTACTCATTATCATCATTACATATCGTTGCAGCAGCCATCTAGCATCCACAAGAGATACGCTCATAAGGTGCCCATACGCGATGCGATATAGCAGCCGATCCGAGTTGCTATATCGTACCGTGTGAGGGCATGATATCAGACAGTGCGCGCTTCCATGGGGTTGTACATCGCACCTCCATATCTTACTGCATGTTCGCTTGATCTGGGGATGCGATGTACGATCCCATGCAGCTCTATGCGGGTGGTGGAGGGGGGGTGCCAGAATATCGGGTGGTCGGGCAGCGGATCGCTCCGTGTGTGGGGACCAGCCAATATGTTGACCGTCGGATTGGCCGTTGCAGCGCAAGGTGCCAATCGACCGTGTATGGGCACCTTTACTCTACTTGTCCTTTGATTATCTGCCTGCACACTTTCTCCTCTCCAGGCATAAAAAGATTAAAGTCGCTGATACACAAAAGATTATATACTGGCATATAGGTACACGTGTTTGGTGTACAATCGCAGTACAGAACTTAGCATCTTATGCAATATATACGATAGATAGATAGATAGATAGATAGATAGATAGATAGATCCACCCAGTGCTCGAAGTGGGGAATGACATACTGCCACTTCCTGCCGCCACTTCATTTTTGCCGCATTAGAGAATGTACTGTACCAGAACTGGGATCAAGTTCCAGCGCTGGAACAGCAGCAGCATTGTGTAGAGAGGTGACCCACTGAGGGCACATCTCAATCAGCGGCAGCGCTGGGATGGAGCTGCACTGACCTTTAAAGTTAGTACCGACCGCCAGCCAATCCTGTCTCGCGGACCGGATGCCAATCAAAACAAGGGGCAGCTTTTTGAACCTGGCGGCTCGCTGACCTAGCAGCCAATGAGATGCTGCAGCCAGGTGCCACTGTCTCTCCCCCCCCCATAGATGAGTGGGTGTGAGCGGTGGTACCCAATGGGTCAAACTTGTATTCCTGGGTTGGAGGCTGCTGGTCGGAACGGTTACATTGCACTGTCCCCACCCAGGGCCGCCAAGAGCTGCGGCGGGCCCGGGTGACAGGGGGCATGGCCTAATCAGGGGAGGAGTGGCCACGTCCCCTTAGGAAAAAAACACAGAAATTTTTTTTTTTTAGTAGCGCCGCTTCACTAGGAGGGGGGCACTGTGAGCCCCTCAGCCTGGTGCACAGCCAATGGGTGTGACGATCAGCATGATCGCTCCCCCCATAGGCATAGGAGACTGCTCCAGCTGCTGCGAGCAGTCTCCCACTGCAGCCCAGCACACAGCAGCGTGTGCTGGGCTGCTGTGATGTAGGAGGGAGGGGGGGCAGTGCCGGACCAGGGCCCCCGCTGGGCCCCCCCAGCAAGTCTGGGCCCGGGTAATTTGTACCTGCCCCCCCCCCTCTCGGCGCCCCTGACCCCACCTCACAGCCCCATGGTGACATCAACCGGCCACTGCCCCCTCCTGTGTCTGCACTGACTCAGTACACCCAGCAGTCGGCTGTCACTGTCCTCACTCACAGGTACCACAACCCCAATAGCTGACACTCCTCCTGTGTCTGCACTGAAAGCACACCCAGCAGCCGGCTGTCACTTTACTCACTCACAGGTACCACAACCCCAAGAGCTGACACTCTTCCTGTGTCTGCACTGAGAGTACACCCAGCAGCTGGCTGTCATTGGTACCACAACCTCAAGAGCTGACAGTCCTCCTGCGTCTGCACTGGGAGTAGGGGAGGTGGAACTCAAATTTTCATATCCCCAACTCTAAAACACTGCATCCTCCTCTAAAAGAGCTCTAAAATGTTGAGTATTTTAGACTTAATATAACTAGAGCCGTTCCTGACCTGTGCACCACCCTAGGCAGTGGCAAACGCAAGTTTACAAATACTTGATATTACAGCGTGTGTGATGTGGCCAGCTCAGGAAGAGGGTATAATTAGCACTTAACAAGTGCTAATTATGGTATAATACATCAGACATATGCAGGGTCAATGATTACGCTAAACCATTAGATGCGGCAGTTGGGACAATCAGTCTGAGCTGAATGGTTTTCCACAATTCAAGTCCCCTACTCTTCTGAGCATTGGAGCAAGTTTGGGGAAGGGGCAGAAGAACCTAGCACTGCCCTGGATATACAGGATATGAAAAAATGGTCTCCTTATACACTATAGTGTAATATAGCATTAATAATTAATTCTATAGATGGTCTATAATATAGGCTCTAGGGGAGAGGGCTTAAAAAAAATAAACTTTCTGTATCAAATCTATAGCTCTAGTAAAATCTAGCACTGCTATTGTGGTCATGATTTAAGACACTGGCTACGGGAAGGGGATGTTCCGGGTAACTGGACCCCTCACTTGTTTGTCTATCCTAGGCCTTTTGTTTTGTGCCTCCCCCATGTACTGTTACTATTCCATTAGCTCATCAACCCTGAGCTTAGAATAAACAACAAACTTAGAGATAGCATTTAGCAAAAATAAAGGAATGAAAATCAAACAACGTGTCTGCAATTTCTGTACCTCTCTGCCTTTATAATACATTTGCCAGTCTGCTGTCTACTTGTCTTCATAGTCATACACAGGTGGGTGCATAAGGTAATTGGTCAGTGGAAGACCCAAACATTGTACATTTTCTCCTTTCAGTGCATTGGCGTAACTTCATCCCAGGTTCCTGGAGGCAAGATAAATGTTGGTGCTCCCCCAAATTAAAATGTACCACCGTCCCAGCACCTATGCCAGCCCCAGCTGCCCGCCCCCCTACGCAGTCCCCCCAGTAGTGGTCCCCCTGTGCTGTGCCCTCTGTAGAGGTCCCCCTATGCAGTGCCGCCTATGTAGTGCCCCCCAGTAATGGTCCCCCTATGCAGTACCTCCAGTAGTGGTCCCCCTTTGCAGTGCCCCAGTAGTAAGGGCCCCTGTAGTGCCCCCAGTAGTAAACTCCCTGTAGTGCCCCCAGTAGTAAGCCCCCAGTAATGCCCCCTGTAGAAAGCCCCCTGTAGAAAGCCCCTGTAGAAAGCCCCAGCAATGCCCCTGTAGTAAGCCCCCGTAATGCCCCCTGTAGTAAGCCCCCTGTAGTAAGCCCCCAGTAATGCCCCCTGTAGTAAGCCCCCTGTAGAAAGCCCCCAGTAATGCCCCCTGTAGTAAGCCCCCTGTAATTCCCCCTGTAGTAAGCTCCCGTAATGCCCACTGTAGTAAGCCCCCTGTAATGCCCCCTATAGTAATCCCCTTGTAGTGCTCCCAGTAATGACCCCTGTAGTGAGCCCCCAGTAATGCCCCCTGTAGTGAGCCCCCAGTAATGCCCCCTGTAGTGAGCCCCCAATAATGCCCCCTGTAGTGAGCCCCCCTGCGAGCGCACACACATACAAAAAAACCCCAAAAAACAATACTTACCTGAAACCCCGCTCCAGTGCTGCTGCCTTCCGTCCCCGGCGCCCGCTCCTCGGAACTATGGGCATAGTGCATTGCGGGACCCGGAAGCGGAGCTCAGGAGTGAGCTCCATTCCTCCGACTACCGCCTTGGGGAAAGAGGGAGCCGAGCACCCCCTGGTAACACACTCAGCAGGCGCCCGGCAAGTAGGGGATGCGATCACACCCCCCGTATTGACGCCGCTGGAGGTGGAGCACCGATCAGCGGCGCTCCATCTCCATAGCAGTGCCTGGAACAGCCCAGGGGACAATGGAGCCAGGTGCCCCCTTAAGGGCTGGAGCCCGGCGGCAAATGACTCCATTGTCTCCGGGAGTTCCGCCACTGTATCAGTGTCTGAGCAGCACATCCGTGTACATAGGGATAAGTACTTTCCATGTCAGAGCTTTTCTAGCTCCAGAAGCACTCAATACTTATGTTTTATATTGACTAAATCCAAAAATATGCAACTTCAATGTGGCCTAACTAGGGAGACAAACATAAGCAGTTCATAAACAGTTATAAATGAAGTCCAACAATTGTTTTAACATAATTTACTCCACCTTGTAGATCAACAGATGTAGGGGATGTAGACACAGTATTAGCCTTGATGTTAATCCAAGCATTTTATCAAATGATTACACAGCATATAAAAAGAAAGGAATAAAGGAAATACAAAAGTGCAATATTGCCACATAAAACTGTAGATATTTGTGAGATATTACACTAACATTCATCCAGTGCAACAAAAGCCTTCAATAATATAGAGATAACGTCACTGATAACTGAGATTCTTGTCTTTGTTATTTCTTACTCCTTCTTTCACAGGTTCAGGACCGATATCACTCAAATAAAATAATAATAATTACCATTGTGCATTATGGGAACAAATCATAAACCCCCCTCTCTACCCTCCTCTTCAATCTGGTTTCCATCTTGTACACTACACCAATACTGTCCTCACCATGGTCACATCTCTCTGTCATCCTCCTTACTCTCTGTTGCCTTCAAAACTGTCCACCACCCTCCTCCTCCTTTGCACCCACCAGTCTCTTAATCCTCCAATCGATCCTCTTAGTCTCTGTCTCTAACCCCACTTCATTAAATCTACCTGTTGGAGTCCCCAAGGGTCTGTCCTCGGCCTCTATTCTAGTTTCTATCTCTACACATCCTCCCTTAGCAATCTCATCAGCTTCTTTGGACTGTAATATCATCTTTACGCTGATGGCATTCACATCTACCTCTCTTCACCTAACCCTTCTCACCCTGTCCTCACTTGTGTCATATCCCTCTATTCTTAATGCTGCTGCTCATCTCATTTTCCTATCTCGCTCATTTGCCTCCTCCTTCTCTGCATCTTCCTATACTGATTACCTAACCCTGATAGAGACCAGTTCAAACTTCTCACCCTTACTTATAAAGCCTTTAATCACTCATCCCCACCCTACTGTACATCTCAAATATCATCTCTGTCCATACACCCTCCTGCCCTCTACACTCCTCCTGTGTCTGCCTCCTCATCTCTATTCTGGTCACTTGTTCCATGTCTGCCTCTAAGACTTTTCCAACTGTGTCCTTCTCCTCTGGAACTTCCTGGCTTCCTGTGTCTTCGAGGAACATTTAAAGCTAGGGGCAGTGACTTTCTTGCACTGCCCCTAGCTTTAAATGTTCCTCGAAGACACACCTTTTCAATAAAACCCATCAGCACTCCTCTTAACTCCTCTCTTCCTCCCTATTCCTACCCACCTTGTCTCCTTCCTATTTTGACTGTTTAGAATGTAAGCTCTCAGGCAGGGCTCTCTTCTCTGTCACTACCTGTGCACTATCCTTACCACCAATGCTCCTTGCTTTTGTCTCCTTCTCCCTTTCAGCAATTCTGACACTCTCTGTTCGGTCATATGTTGGGTACAAGATCATTGAGAGTGGTTGTGCCTTCTCCTACAACTCACCACTGCCTGCTGACTCTAGCTCCAGCTCCCTACCCTTCCTTGTACTTGTCACTCTTGTCTGTGATTGTATTGCAATATCTGTATTTATGCTTTGTTCACTGTTTTGCATTGTACGCTGTATGTACGCTGTGTACTTTATGGAGGGAGTCAAATAAATTACCTGGGAAATTTCAAGTATCTAGCATTCCAGGAAATATATCCCATGCTTGTCCATTATCTTCCTAGTTGGATTTATGAAATTTTGGAGAGGGATAAAGTACCAACCAACCAGCTTCTGTTACTTTACCGTCTGTGCTAGAAAAATGGCAGTTAGACACTGATTGATTGGTACTTTATCCCTCTCCAAGATTTTATAAATCTTCCCTTCTGACACCTATCTTCAACAGATTTCCATCTTAAATATGTATAGAATATAACAAAGAGAATGTATATCAGACATTGAATTACAAGCTGCAGACAACTACTGTACTTATAAACACAGATAAATGAAATGTGGCATGTAACCAGCAACAGTGTTTCCTCCAGGTGCTACAAAATACTTCTGTATAGTACATAACTACTAAACCTAGCAAATGGTGTAACAGTTACAGCCATATAATTATTACACTTACCTCTCCGGAGTCCTGCGTCAGCCGATGCAGCAGACTGAAATCACTGGGATAATTGTGCAGTGGCCATTTTCAAAGTGATTTGCGCATGTGCACTAGAGATGTCTCCAGGAACATACCGTGGGCACCATGTTCCCGGAGACCTCCGCATGTGTATTATCAGGTGATCATTTAGGAACACTGTAAATTTACATCTTTATACTGATAATAAAAAAAGGAAACTTGTTTATTTAAATAGATCCAAATGATAAACTGACAAAGCAAGAAGTGTTTTAATCTATCAATATTTTATTTCCAAAGCATCATTCCCAAGCATGCCTTAAAACTAGTATTAAAACCATTAAGCATTGTTATTTTCTCCAGGACAATATTGTGCATGCAAAATGATTTTGCTACAAAAAAACAAACGCATAGGACAATACATGAATAGCAGACTCATAAAAACAGAACAGAAGCCTGGTAGAAATGTTATTAGCTATTTCTCACTCTTAAAGTCTAAAGTAAAACTGATGCTTTAAGCATTGAAGGGTCTTTTCATTAAAGAGTTTTTTTTTTGTTTAGTTTTTTCGCCATAGGCGCCAAGTGGGGAATGGAGGAGCTGCACTGGTTTCCTATATAGAATCAAGCGTTTTATTAATTATTTTCTAGCTGAGTCATAAAGTCAGTTACTGCTTGTTTCCATGAAGCTGGGCATTCAAATTCCCTTATAATGTGTTTTTGGCAGCAGATACTATGCTCAGTTTCCAGCTGTCCAAAGGGGAATGCCAAATCACAGCAGGAATTGAAGAGTGTTTGTATTCAACTGTAGCACTGAATTTTATGGTGATTTTCTTTGTATATTCTGTACTTGCAGGCTTCCAGAGACCCAGCAGGAACCCTTCTGTATATATGTTAGGCTAGTCTACCTCCACTGTATTGCAATTTACAGAATACATGATAAACTAAACTGTTCTGCAATAAAGTCCTGTCTGCAGGACCAGACATATTTTGTCCTCCGAGAATTTGTAAATAAAGCTTTTTTAAAATGGCTAAATATGCTCCAATTATAATTTTCATGTTCTAAAGAACAAAAACACTAATTACAAAGGTATTACCGTTCAACCTTGTTTATGTGATTAAAACAGCAAATTCTACATACGGTATCCGCATAAGGAAGGTTTAGTGCGTTAATGCTGGAGTTGATGTACTGTAGAGCTTGAATGCATTGTGTATTATTTCATGTTCATGGTAATATTTGTTTTAATATTATTCACCGTCTGGATTGTACAAAGTGTTTTCAGTTCATCGGAGATAAATGACATAATTACTTAATACAATTGTTGTTTTTTTATACGCTAAAATGAATTGCATCGTAAGTTGGTGTATTAGCTACCAGTTGTTGTCAGTGAGATTAATTAGGTGTATTTGTAGTTTTTCTCTAATAAGGATCAATTTGAATGCATAAAATGTGCTATAATATCAATTGTGCACCCATTAACCTCAACTGTGACTTTAAGCTGAATTATATATCAGAGGCAGACTAAGATCCTGCTCCAGGTAATATCAGAGTACGTAGTTACTTAGGGACTAATGCAAAGTTGGGCAGAAACTGGGTGTGTGTTCCTCCAGCACTGCATACATGGAGAAAAAGCGTTTAGTCGCCCATATGCAGAGCCGAATGCATCTTGCATTGCTCCTGCTATTATGCTTAGGGGTCTATGTACTAAGAGGAGAAAAGGTTACCAAACAGCAGAGAAAATCCCTGCACTGTACATAACGCTTCTCAGTATGTACTAAAATAATTTTCTTTTGCCATAGCCACCTACTGTATGGCAGCGCTAAGTGTCCCAGGTGTTACTAAGGGGAGAGGTCACTTATCGTTGGGTGTCTTCTCCAGCGCTGGCTTCACCCCCCCCCCAGCAGCCGATTTCTGCCTCCTGTGCAGTGAAGAAGCAGGAAGTGACTCTTGTCACTTTTGTCCATTTTCAATAAAGTTTAGACACATTTTTTTTTTAAATCCCACTGATGCAGCAATTCGGGAACACAGGGTGAGTCCAGTCTCCTGCTCTGCTGCCAGTCATCGCAGAGGGGGTGACTTTTCGGCAATGCATGTCTTAGTACACATCGTGGTAGCTGCCTCCTGCTTCGCACCGATAACGGTCGAAGCAGGAGCAGCTTTAACACTGCTGTAATAAATTAATACAAAGACCTTGTTAATTTGCTAGTAGTCATCAGCATCAGTGCACAGTTGTACCCAGATAAGTAGCAGGACACCTCCATACCCAGTGCCAGCACCCTGTCCCCAGAACATGTGACATTTTGAGATCACAAAGAGGGGGCCAGGATGGGAGGAAGCATGCCTCACCAGTTAGCTTTCAGGCTGAAGGGTGCAGTTCAAGGTTCCCTACAAGCTGGGTAAAAAGGTGCCACTGGGGCAGCGATGACTCTGCCCCCATGGCCTTGTAGCCTGGGTATCACCACAGGTTGCACATCCCTCCTTACACCTTGCTTGCACCTATGCTATACTAGGAGCAAAATGTACACCTGCATATAGATACCATTGTGAATATTTGCAGGTCTGCATAGCACGCGTAAGTGTGAACATGGCCTCACTGACCTTTTCCAATATAAGAATGCCCCATCACAACCAGAGCTGGATTTAGATCTCATGGGGCCCTAGGCAAGATACCAGTTTGTGGCCCCCTCCCTCAAACAATCCATAGCACTATATTTGCTTTCCTGGATCATGCAAAGCATCCCTACCCTATTCCTGACCCTAATCCCAAACTTCACCCTAACCCCAATACTCTAACCGCTAAATCCTACAACAACCCTAATACCCTATCCCTAATACCCCAACCCAAACACCTAAACTAACTCTACTACTCTAATCCAAACTGATATTCCAATCCTAATATGCTATCCCTAATACCCTAACCCAAACTCTTCAACTAACTCGAATACCCTAACCCTAAGATCTTCCCTCTCAGTACTATAAAGGTGGGGGCCCTCTCCCCGTTACATACAACACATAAGTATGATCTGAACGAGTGCTAAGGATTAGAAGGTCGCTGAGAGGTGGCATCTGCAGTGGGGACACACACCGGACATGCACAGTAATGTGTGTGACTGTGCCAGCTTAGTGCAACAATGATAATGAGCCATCACCATCACCCTCTCACCCACCAACCTTTTTAAAGTATACTGTAGGATTTATTTATTATGGTAGATTGGAAGTGGACAGGATTGCCTTATAGTACAAGTATATTACAAGTACCTAACATAAAAAATACCATCATCCTGAATTATTGTACTAATAATATCATGATCATCATAATGTATATTACAATATACTTGTAATATAAGGAAGTCCTGTCCACCCCATAGACCCCACCTACCATAAAAATAAAATCCTACATAATTCAATCTATATTAGAGAGTAATAAAGGATAATACAGTAGTAGTACCCTACATGCCTGGCTGCTGTGCTTCCCTGAGATCTGGATCCTTCACTGTCTCACACAGACAGACTCAGCCAGCCACTGCCCGTCCCTCTGCTCCTCACTGTGTGCTGCCGCTGCATGGTGCTGGTGGCAAGAGCCAAGCCTGGCAGTCAGTGGCAGAGGCTGCTGTGCTGGGGCAGGCTGGAGCTAACTGGAGCTGGGCAGGGGACAGGGCCGGCCAGAGCCCAATTTTTTAGCTCAAATATTATATTTATTTTGGCGCCACTAGGTTTATTGCCTGAAAAAATTAAGGGGATGGGGCAGCGTAGGAAAAGCAGTATGTGTGTGTATATATGCAGGCATATTGTGTGTGTGTGTGAGTGTGTGTGTGTATATATATATATATATATACAGTCAGGTCCATAAATATTGGGACATTGACAAAATTTTCAGATTTTGGCCTCTATTCACCACCACAATGGTACCCCCCTAGTGACGCCAGTGCCTGCAGCTACTCAATTCACCACGCAGTTTGGGCGGGCTAAAGGATTTCCTCTCGCACCCCCCCTGGGGATGCAAGGAGAAATCTGACAAAAGTTCCGGGCGCGCAGCTGTTTTTGATGACTTAGCGTGGTGCTAACAGCCGTGCACATGGCACTTTAGTCAGAGAATGCCGGTAATCGCGCCTAAACACCCAGGTTAAATTGCGAGAACCGGCATTCTCTGACTTAACCAATTCCCGACAAGGCACACAGTGCGGTGAATTTAATAGATGCTGGAGATCCCTCCCGTGGCTATTCAACATCACATTCACGGCCGTAACTAGGATAGTGCGACCAGTGCCATGACACAGGGCACCTCAGGGCAGGGGGCGCTATTTAGGCCTGTCAGTTTTCCTGTTATTATCATTCTCACTTGTAGGTTCCTCTTCTTTTATCCCCAGCATATCCTGGCTTCCCCTATTTCTTCCCTGGCCCTTCCCCATGTGGCCATGGCCATTTTTCAAGTGCATAATCTTATGCCCCTATTTAAAAATTGTGTGTGGGGGGGGGGCGCCAATGCTCTCTCTGGCACAGGGCACCAAAAAGTCTAGTTACGGCTCTGATCACATTGAATTGAATTTGGCCCTTAGTGTTTACATGCAGATGCCAAAACATTTTTTTTATACATAATATTATTGGTATTCATCATCAGACTCTTCTAAAATGATCACTTCCGAAAGACTGCCTGTTTTGCAGAGATAACTTTTCGGAAAAGTGATGATATTCTCCTGCAGCGCTGTCTCAGCAGAAGATTCTATATTGCTATAGTTGTTTATAAATATATTTATATTTTAAGTATACTGTATTTTAGGAGAAGGGATGAGGGGAGCAAGCACCAGCGGGCATATTCTCTGCCCAGTGTCTCCTCTCCCTGGAAGCAGCCTCTGCCCCCTGATGTCTCCTCTCCCTGCTCTCACAGCCTCTGACCCCGCTGTCTCCTCTCCATGCCCACAGCCTCTGTCCCGGTGTCTCCTCTCCGTGCCCGCAGCCCCCTACTGCAGCACACTGGCTCCGAGACCCTGCATACAGTGCAGTGTAGCCATGACACAGAACTGCACAGCACAGTAGAAACTGGATGGACAACAGATAGCACAGAGAAGGGGGGATGATCGTAGGTGCCCCCCACAAGCCAAATGACTGTGGACCCCATTACCCTTAATCCAGGACCTGCCGCTTTGTCTGTGTATGCTGACACTGTCCCTTTGGAGACCCTTTTGATATCACACAGGGGTGGTGCTCTATATGACGCAGGAAGGGCTTGCGAAGCCTTCCATATCACTCGCCATCCCTTCCACTCTCAGCTCTGGTTCCCCGGTGACACTGTGTATCGGATTGGGATGGAAAACCAGCCCAGGAAATTTACAGTAGCAGCCCTAATGGGGATGGAATCTGTTAAGGGGGACAAATGCGCAGATTAAAAACAATGTACAAGGAAAAATAAAACACATTGGCCCCCCACAGAAAAAACAAACAAGCACATTGGCCCCTTCAGAAAGCAATAAAGCACATTAGCCCCCAGAGGAACAAAATAAAACAAACACACTGACCTCCGACAGGAAAAAAAGCACATTAGCCCCCACAGGAAAAAAAAAAAACACATTGGTCCCTACAGAAAAACAATAAAACACATTGGCTCCCACAGTAAAAAAAACAACAACACATTGACCCCTGACAGTTAAAAAACAAATACACGCATTAACACCACCAGGAAAAAAAAACACATTGTCCACCGCAGGAAAAAATAAAAACAAATTGGCCTCCACAAGAACAAAAAAAAATTGGCTGAGCAATGTACTTTACTGGGGTCATGGGTTATGGTGGGTAGTGTATGTCCAGGGCCTGGGTGGTACTGTATGTCTAGGAGGCCAGAGAGTAGGGTATGATCTGGAGGCTGGGGGTAGGGAGGGTTATGGTATGTTCCAGAGGCATGGATAGTAGTTAGGGTGGGTACTGTATTGTGAGGTCAGGGGGTAGTCTGGCTAGTCAATCTGGGGCAGGATAGAGTAGTAGTAGAGCAGATTAGGGGCTGGATGGGAGTAGGAGTGGGAAGTGGGAGTAGTAGTAATGTGGGCAGGCTTGTAGTAGTATTGCGAAGCAGGGGGCAGGCTGGGAAAAGTACTAGTTTGGAGCAGGGGGGTAGGTTGCGAGCAGTAGTGTAGAGCAGGGGGCAGGGTGGGAGTAGTGGTGGGAATGAGCAGGCAGGATTAGAGTGGAAGGGAATCGCTGGGAAGAAGTAACATGAATCACCTCCACTCCGGGGTCAGCTGCTCTCCGCATGGGTCCCTACTGCCGTCCCTCTCTCGCGCTGATAGCAGCAGCCAGTTTGGACACTGCACACAGTCAGTCAGTGAAAGCTTCTCCCACCAGTGTCCTGTTCCTCCGGCGATGGCTCCTACTCCATCCCAGCTATACAGTAGCCTCAAGCACCTGCTTGCTTGGTCCAGCTCGCCTCCCACAGACCCAGGGGATGGCCCGTCCTTGACCACTCCTCAGATATATGGGGCCTGACAACGGTTGGCAGAGGGAAGGGACACACACAGCACAGTAATTGCGGAGCCGGGAGCTACGCAAATCGCGAAAGCGCAGCAGCCAGCGTCGACCCGGCCAGTTCGCAGTGTCAGCCAGCCCAGCAGAGGGGTTCATGGGACTGGCCCAGTGGGAACTTTTCCACTTTCCTAGCGGTGAAGATTGGCACTCTGAAGTTAATAAATGAAGATGTAAGGGTGCCTTTCCGAAATTATAGAATATAATAATCCTACAGGAGCTGTGACACTCCTGCAAATACACCTACTATGTGATGGATTTGCATTAATACAAACACCAATTTGATTACTTTATATATAGAGACATACATTACACCCACCTTTGATTATGTGGACTAGTGCCCGGCTGCTGCATTGTTGATGGAGGGGGCGACGGAGGTGAGGGGGCCGAGGTGAATAGACGGAGATTCAGGCATCCCAGGGAACACAGCTTTGGGGTGGGGCTTAACAAGAATTAGAGGTGGGGCTTCACGTAAATTAGGGGCGGAGCTTATCGTGAATCCGGAATGCCCGGAGGTGGAGTTTCAAGAAGGCCTGGCTCAGTAGGCAGGGCTTCAGGCACTGTCTGCACTACAGCTGGTCTCGTGTAGCCAGAATGAGCTTCTGCACAGAAGCTCATTCTGATCGGGCTCTTGCCACGGTCACCTGACTGGCAGACTGCTGCACTGCCCGGTCACGGCAGTGGGGAGGGGGGGGTGAGAACTGTAGAGCCGTGGAATGCCCCTAGGCATTCCAGATGCCCTAGGCATTTGCTTAGAATGTCTATGCCTATGGCCGGCTCTGGCGGGGTGCACCGCATCCGAAATGCAATGCTTGATGCATTCCACCCATATAGCATACAGTGGTCCATCCATTACTGAATATTTGGCTTAATTCAGAGATTTTCATACATTCTATATTTACGTAAATCTCTGACATTTGCAGATCTGCGCACACGCAGGAGCTGCAATGCGCAGGTGCGGATCTGTTTCTGAGTGACATGCTGCTGGTGTTTGGGGACGGCAATAGGGAACGTTCCAAAAAATGGGGGCTTGTCGGCCCCATTTCCTGGGCATGCCGAAGCCAGTGGCTGCTTTCTTGGGTGCAGCTTCACTGGCCCCAGCAGCATGATGTTGCCGGACATCCTGAGTTACCTGAGGGTTAGTCAGATGGCCGATGTTTACGCTTTTGTTCCGATGTTACGTCTTCAGAATAGAAAAGCCGGCAGTCTTTTTACTTATGACGTCTAATGCGGGCTCTGCCATCTCTAAATCAGGTCCTTAGTTCCTTTAGTGGATTTCATTAGGCATACAGTACCTGCACTTCCTCCCAACATTTATTGGTGTACTGTACATAGGCTATTACTGCACAACCTATTTCCTGGTATTTTCCTTCCTTTGTAGATAAACATTAAACAAATATTTAAAAGATCTTCTTTCTCTTTATCATCTGTGATTATTTTTCTTACTTTATATATGTAAACTGATTTTTTATTTACTGATATCTCCATAATACATTTTCTGTTTCTTCCAGTTTCATTTAAATGTTCTTTATTCTCCCATTATTAAAGCCAGTACTTACTTAGTTAACCTAATTTCTTGCCTTTCGTTCCTACAAATGTTGTTGTCATACGATATCTACAGTACATGTAACAGCATTTATTTAAAAAGAATAATTACATTTGGGATTTAGTCTCTACATTTTTTTTTCTTTTTTAGGAGTGCGCTTTACCAGTCTACAAGCTTCAATGCTTCTTTCAGTTGATTAAACTTTGACCTTCTTAAATTCATTATTTTTGTAGCTTCCTTAAAAAAGATTATTTTAAAACAGAGGGAAATGTAGCATGTTGTGATCGGGGATTATTCCTTAAATGCCCCCCTACATGTAATATCTGTTCTAGGTGGCTTCATGCACTATTGCCGCAGTCACGCCAAACAGCCCTTGTCGGCGTGCCAGATCCTGTGCGACACGGCTTGCGATGAGCGTCTTTTTTGTGTATTTTTTCGCTTGAATGTGCGTCTTAGGTGCAATACGATGTGACAAACCCGCCTAAGCGGACTGCACTGATTCATTTGTACATTTGTGTGTGATTGAGTCTGAATCTGTATACGAAGTGTTACGATACAGAGGCCGCAGCTTTTTTTCACCCCACGGCCCGTATTCAATTAGTAGCGAAAAGTCGGAATCCGCGAAAAAGTAACGCCGATTGAGACTTTTCACCAAGTGGAAACTTATCTCTGTATTCAAAAGCAAACACTTTTCGCGTACACGAAAACGCAATACAATGAATAGGCGAAAAAGATTGGCCTCTGAATAGGTGGAGAAAAAAAGTGCAAAATCGCTATTTTAGGGGGCAAAGGTGGGGAAACCACTCAGCACCCTTGGGACAGCCCCCCAAAGGATAACTGCATAAAAAAAAAAAAATGTGAGGAACACCCCAAAAAAGCACTTTGAAAATGAATGCGAAAAAGTGCAAAGTGGGGGTACAAACTAAAAAAGTTGTGAAATACACTTTTGGGGGGTCTGCAAGTATGGGTGAGGTGTTTTTTTGATTGCAGGTGCTTGCTTAAGGTGCATTTTTTAAAAACTTAATTTTAACAACTTTTAAATATGCTTGCACCCATTTGCAAGTACCCCAAATTTGACCAGACTACTTTTTTTCACCCCAAAAAACTGCTTAATGCTATTCTTCACCACTTGTGCAAAGACGCTAATTAGAGGTAATTGTACCAACTTAAGTACCCCAGACAGTTTTATTAGGACTAATCGGGCATTACCACATTGATCCCCAATGTTACTGCATGTTTTGGGGGGGGGTTCAGGCTGATTTCCCCGATTCAGACACCACTTTTTGCCTGTTCTGACTTCGCGTGTCTCCATTTCGCCTATTTTGGAATTGAATAGGGTGAATCGCGGGTACGCAAGCGATTAGTTTCCCCGGCTAAAATACGGGATGTAGGCGAAAAGTATGGCAGGCAAAAATTTATCGCATATGCAAAACTAATTGAATACGGGCCCAAGTTCCGTTGGGTTTCATCTGGGACTTTGTACATATTTCAAACTAATTTATTTGCAGGTAAAGTCGCAGCCTGGTGTCTCTTGTACAGATTCAGTGGTGTTTTGCTGCGTCTGTGATGCGAATAAGACACAAATGTAAAGAAAAAGTCACTATGCTACAGGGTAGCTGTATGAGGACACCTCTGTAGTATCAGGTCCAACAGTTTACTGGGCTATTCCACCACGGGCCAGCGCTAGGCTTTGCTGCTCCCAGCGCCGTCCCGTGTTGCCGCCCCTTCCCTCCTCCGCTCCCTCCCCCTGAAGTTACATAATCACTGTAGCGCTGGGAGGGAAGTGGGTCAGATACAATGGCGCACCGGGCGATGGCCCGGCTTGCCCGTGCCTAGAGCCGCTACTGATTCCACCACAAAGTAGCTGTCCTTCAAAATTGATGACAATTCGCCTCCAGTGCCAGTTCCCTTAGTTTAATTGCTCCAAATTATACTTGGACAGTTCGAAACCCCCATGATTCAGCCTTTTGAAATTTTATATAAATGACAAAATGGTCCCAATTTAACTAAAACTTCAATATAAAACCATCAATACAGTACCTCAACAATCAACATACATGTCCCACATCATTCAACCCATGTTTCTGCTGTCTAGAGAAAAATTACATGTCTCTATTAGCTAGATTTGCCTATTTAAACATTTCTACATACATTATCATGTATTGGGAGAGCTGACCTAGGAGTACTGCACTCCTGCCATGTTAGCCTTAAAATAAGGATTTTTGCATACTTTTCACCTACCCTGAAGATGTGACCTAAAATGTGCAATACACTGTACACTGTAAAACATCTCTTGATCTCAAAATAAGATTCTGCGATAGTTGTGATAAAAAAAATAATTAAACTAGTATACTTTATAATAAATGCAGCTGAAAGTTGGCACATAAATTAGTATTATTTTTTTTGTTCACAAACAAAACTGTCATATATGTAGTCCAATTATTGCCATTTACTTCAATACCAAATAGCCAAAAGAGTTGTTTAAATTATGAGATCCTCATTTTCACTCAAAAATCTAATATCTTAATAGTTGTGGTTCAAATTTCTGGAGTTTACAATATACTGAACATAAATTTGAGCTAGTATTAAAAACAAATGTTTTGGAATATTATATACATATGTGTGTGTATGAGAGAGAGAGAGAGAGAGAGAGAGAAAGAGACTGCTGGTGAAAGCAAAAATGTGTACATTCTTATACTGTATATGCACTAATTGTTTAAAGCACAGCAAGTAGTTAATGAACAAAGTATATGGACAAATACACTGGTCACAGCCAGGGTCAGACTTTCAAAAAAATTGCACCGAAATAAATTAACAATTTTTTCAAATTATTGTAGTATTTTATTCAATAGCAATTGACTCAGAAAATGTCTACTAAACTCATCATTTCCATTAAATAAAAATCATAGTTTCTGAAATTGTCTTAATAGCTATACCAGCTGTGTCCAAAAAAGAAAAAAAGTTTTATAAACAACTCTATTAAATTATTTAAATATTGCAGTAGACGTGATTTAAATAATTAACATTTTATCAATATATTTAATATATTCAAATGATTCCATTCATTACTTGCTGGGATCAGGGGCTCCAATATTTTTGCTGTATTTATTGATTCATTCTAGTTATACTTTAGTATCCCTTTTTCCTTTTTTGAGGATTATATCTTAACCTTAGACTGTATGCAAACATCGTTTATTGCCCTCATAGTTCTGCATTTATTTGTCGGATATTTCTGACCCGTCTTGTTGAGATTAGTGGTGCTATGTGATATCTCAGGTGTTTGATCTAGATTAGGTCATTAGGTCACTTGATCCTATCTTTTGTATCTATATATGTGTTGTATGTCTTTGATGCATTGTATTGATCTCCGTGCAGTTTATCTTTTTATTGATGGAGGATATGTCACCTGATGCTGCATCTCCGTTGCTGGGTTACGCTGACGCTCGGACTGACTGGTTGCTTCCGGTACACTCTTCCGGAAGTGGGTGTCTTGTGTACCTGCCGACAGGAGATACAGAGCACACTGGGTGTGTATAAAGGTAAGATTATGCTGTTATGTGTATCTTATTCCTTGAAAAACGGTGAATAAACCCAAAACGTTGGATTTACATTGCCGTGTTTGCCTACATTAATTCCACGACGCAAGTCCCTGCAGTGCCTCCCGTTCTGCATACTTGTATCAAGTACTAGGGGAGCTGACACCCGGGCAAGTCATGTTTATATTGGGAGTGCCGATCTATGGATCTATATATATATATATATATATATATATATATATATACACAGTAAGGTCCATAAATATTGGGACATTGACAGAATTTTCATATTTTGTCCTCTATTCACCACCACAATGGCTTTGAAATGAAACAAACAAGATGTGATTTAACTGCAGACTTTCAGATTTAATTTGAGGGTAATTACATCCAAATCAGGTGAATGGTGTAGGAATTACAATGGTTTCTATATGTGCCTCCCACTTTTTAAGGGGCCAAAAGTAATGGGACAAACTAAACAATCCTAAATCTAACTTTCACTTTTTAATACTTTGTTGCAAATCCTTTCCAGACAATTACAGCCTGAAGTCTGGAACGCATAGACATCACCAGACACTGGGTTTCATCCCTGGTGATGCTCTGCCAGGCCTCTACTGCAAATGTCTTCAGTTCCTGCTTGTTCTTGGGGCATTTTCCCTTCAGTTTTGTCTTCATCAAGTGAAATGCATGCTCAATCGGATTCAGGTCAGGGGATTGATTTGGCCATTGCATAACATTCCACTTTTTAGCCTTACAAAACTCTTTGGTTGCTTTTGCAGTATGCTTCAGGTCATTGTCCATCTGCACTGTGAAGCGCCGTCCAATGAGTTCTGAACCATTTGACTGAATATGAGCATATAATATTGCCCGAAACACTTCAGAATTCATTCTGCTGCTTTTGTCAGCAGTCACATCATCAATAAATACAAGGGAACCAGTTCCATTGGCAGCCATACATGCCCACGCCATGACACTACCACCACCATTCTTCACTGATGAGGTGGTATGTTTTGGATCATGAGCAGTTCCTTTCCTTCTCCATACTCTTCTCTTCCCATCACTCTGGTACAAGTAGATATTTGTCTCATCTGTCAATAGGATGTTGTTCCAGAACTGTAATGGCTTTTTTAGATGTTGTTTGGCAAACTCTAATCTGGTCTTCCTGTTTTTGTGGCTCACCAATGGTTTGCATCTTGTGGTGAACCCTCTATATTCACTCTTGTGAAGTCTTCTCTTGATTGTTGACTTTGACACATATACATCTACCTCCTGGAGAGTGTTCTTGATTTGGCCAACTGTTGTGAAGGGGTTTTTCTTCACCAGGGAAATAATTCTTTTGTCATCCACCACAGTTGTTTTCCGTGGTCTGCCGGGTCTTTTGGTGTTGCTGAGCTCATTCTTTCTTTTTAAAATGTTCCAAACAGTTGATTTGGCCACACCTAATGTTTTTGCTATCTCTCTGATGGGTTTGTTTTGATTTTTCAGCCTAATGATGGCATGCTTCACTGATAGAGACAGCTCTTTGGATCTCATATTGAGAGTTGACAGCAACTGATTCCAAATGCAAATGTCACACCTAGAATCAACTCCAGACCCTTTACCTGCTTAATTGATAATGAAATAATGAGGGAATAGCCCACACCTGTCCATGAAATAGCTTTTGAGTTGATAGTCCCATTACTTTTGGCCCCTTAAAAAGTGGGAGGTACATATTGAAACTGTTGTAATTCCTACACCGTTCACCCGATTTGGATGTAATTACCCTCAAATTAAATCTGAAAGTCTGCAGTTAAAGCACATCTTGTTTGTTTCATTTCAAAACCATTGTGGTGGTGAATAGAGGCCAAAATCTGAAAATTCTGTCAATGTCCCAATATTTATGCACCTGACTGTATATATATATATATATATATATATATATATATATATATATATAAATATAAATATATTGTAATAAGGCCATGAGAGTTGATTGAGTTATAAACCCCTGTCTTTGACTCAATAATCAAATAGTTGTGGTTCAAATTTCTGAAGTATATTGTATCTTGAACATGGATATGAGCTAGTCTTAATCACCATTTTTTTTAAACATACGTATGATAGCTATCCAGTGGCGTAAGTTCATCCCAGTCGCCCAGAGGCAAGTTAGAGTTGTGCACTCCCACCACCACCGCCAGAGAAAAGGGAAAATAAATAAGGTGCATATATATCTATCGCGTGCGAATAGTGGTAATCAAAAATTATTATTAATTAATATGCCACTTTGGGGCCCCATATATCCCTCACACAGCTCTTCCCCTTCACTCAGACACCCCCCCTGCACACATACACACACAGCAGACTCAAATCTCCCCTTACAGCCTTCTACCCCCTCACTCAGCTCCCCAGCTCACACACACACACACACACACACACACACACACACACACACACACACACACACACACACACACACACACACACACACACACACACACAGCACTCCACCCCTCGGGCGTATTTATAATGGGTGCAGTGTTTCCACAGCGCACACCCTGCACCCATAATTATACTTACCTCTCTGGAGTCCCACGTCAGCGCTGGTGTCAGCGCTGTAAAAATGCCTGGAAAATGGCCCCCGTGCCCATTTTCCCGGCGACCTGCGCTTGCATTATAGACTCTGTGCCTGGAGTCTATCAGTACGGCGCTGGCCGCGCTGCGCTCAGTGTGCTGGCGGCCGCCGGACTGAGAGGAGGAGGCCTGTGACAGAGACTGAACATGGGCTCCCTCCTCGGTGGGCGTCTCAATACATATCCCAGCGTCTGCGACATTTGCATATTTTCGCACAGCAGTTACGTGCGGGATCACAGCTGCGATTTCGTTAGCGTACATATCTGAATTGGGCCCTTAATTTGGACGTTGTGAATGGCTACTTCTCTAAAAGATAAAAGATGATAGACGGTATTTAAGGGACAGTTCTACTAACTACATTAGTTAGTACAGCCTATTTCTGCAGGTGTAATAATCCACAGTGTGTACAGTATTTCTGCTTATTTCAAGATCATCCCATAATCTACTCTGCCTATCACCTACCCCCACCCCAGACATGCCGACATTCTGGCTGCCCTTTTCGGAAGGGGGACAGACAGATCGGCAAAATCGGGGGCGTGGCTGGGTGTTGTGGGCAGAGCGGGGGTGTGGCCACATGCTCGCGTCATTTTGGCCCCGCCCCGCTACACAATAATCCCGGCATTGTGAAGCAGGGGGCTGGGCCAAAATAACGCGATTCGGTATGAATCGCGTCACAGGCCCCCCGCTTCCTGGGGATTCTCACTGATCGCAGCTTGGCACAGGAGGGGTCAGCAGCTTGCGGGAGACTTGCCTGCCTTCCCGGGAGGCCGGGAGCGGCACCACGATTTTCGGGAGGTTCCTGACCAAATCGGGAGGGTAGGCAAGTATGCCCCACCCTCACATTAAGGTGGTAAAATCACTTAGTAATACAGTCCTAAGGTTTCCATTTACCCTGAAATAATCTAATTCTAAACTAAGTACTGATGCCGTTGCCAGGATTCTGACTGGTGTTGTGATTCCGGCGCTGGCATAGCTAAATGTATAAAGAGATATACATGCATTGAAATACATGGTTGATAAGTTTTAGTCCCTACCCAAGATTTCCCAATGACTAAAACAGTAACAGTGTCTACGCAACGTGGAACGTTGAAACTATTACTTATATAAAATAATACAGAGCATTCATTACATAAAGCAGGTGTTGATAGCTTGTGAAGACTATGCAATATCTGAATGAATGAACTCAATATTCTATTTGGCTAATGAAGTAACTTTATTGAATCTGTATAAAAACAATAATGACATTGAATTGTTTATATATTTCACTTAAAAGTGAAAAAAAAAACCCTGTAAATTCTGTACATCAAGTGTGCTAAGAATACAATCACAAAGTGGAATTGATGTAGTATGATATTACAATTGTCATTGAGTGTATGCACATAACAGTGCACATGGCTAAATGGGATGCAGTCAGGATACCGGCGGGCGCTATCCCGCCGACGATATCCCGACACTGACATCCCGACATGGGACTAAAGATTTAGGGACCCCCGGGGGGACTTAGGGTTAGGCACCCCCCTCCCGGAGGCTTAGGGTAGGGAAAGGGGGGGTTAGGTTTAGGCACTAATGGGGGGAGGATAGGGTTAGGCACTAAGGGGGGAGGTTAGGGTTAGGCACCACTAAGGGAGGGTTAGGTTAGGGTAGGGAGGGGAGTATTAGGGTACTTACCTGCTGCAGTCAGGATTTCGATCCGTCGGGCTGCCGCTGTCAGTATATGATCCGGTGGCTAAACAGCTGCCGGCATTAAATACAGATTCCAGCTGAACAGCGAATAGCACTAAGTGGATCACGTTCTGTTCACTGTAGTGTCAGAATGCAATAAGGATGAC
The DNA here is from genome assembly GCA_031769625.1 of Taudactylus pleione. Classification (NCBI taxonomy): domain Eukaryota; kingdom Metazoa; phylum Chordata; class Amphibia; order Anura; family Myobatrachidae; genus Taudactylus; species Taudactylus pleione. The sequence goes on from JAUIMM010000004.1 coordinate 8,077,609, forward strand.
CATCGATAGTTAACTGCCGATGATACATGGTTTTGCTAAAGACGGTGGAGATCCAATGGTTCTCAGCCATACAGAGCTTCCCGATGCTTTTTTTACTTTCCTGCTTGGCGCTGGAACATGAAGCCTACTTCCACCCCTGACGCGACCTGTGAAGCCCCACCCCACCTTTGATTGGTCTGCTGCCTGGTAAATAATAGAGCAGGGATTGCGATCAGTGGCTCACCTGTCGATGGTTTCATACCATCGAGATTAACCACAATGGTATAATCAATGGTGACCGTTGATAGTTAACCCACCAATGGCCATCCATAGAATACAACTTGAAAGGGACATCGGGGAAAGCAGAGAATCACATGTACTGCCCATCTAAAGAGGCTGTGACCAGCCGCAGATTGGCTGTGTCTACTTCTACAGTAGTCCGACCTTCCACCCACTACCTCACACGTGTATGTTAATTGCACCAATGTTTGGTTAAGCACAGCCGTCCATATTAAAAACAGAGGAGGGACACAGGAGGAGTTGTGACTTAGGGTAAGGGAGCGTGGTCCTCAGAAAGTAAGGCCTCTAAGTGGATGTCATATTCAGCCTGTCAATTACTGTATAAATAAACTGTTGACATTTTTCTGGATATTATTATAAGCATTCCTAACAATGATATACATTATGAAATCATGCTCATAAGATTTATACCAAACTAAAAAGTGCACATTAATTTGAGCTCAAACTGTAATACCAATGAGGTTCAAACTATAATTTCCGATGTAAGATGTACTTGTAAATACTTGGCACTTCTACCCACATTCCCCACATGTCTGAGAAAAGAGCAGCTGTGAGAAAATTTCCCATTGGGATTCATTGGTGGTTCTAGACTTTTTCTTAGGGAGGATAGATTTAGCACTCTGATTGGTGGATAATTACAACCTTACACTGCCCTGATTAGTGAGTAGCCAGCATCATCCACCAATCAGGGAGTTACTGGGTATTACAATGTGATAACAAGTACCTGTGCAGAAGCGATTAAGAGGCACAGTTGTGAGTAGACTCTGGCACTGTGCGACTTTACGGTGCATGCGCGGGTCTCCAGGAACATGGCACCCAGTGATTTCTCTACTGGTGACTGCGCCATTTTCCTGGTGATTTGTGCAGCACCGTTGCGGGACTCCGTATAGGCAAGTATACTAAATGGGTGCAGGGTGTGCGATGTGAGCCCGTGTGCACCGCGCACCCATTATAGATACACCATTGTACCTGTGTAGTGTCATACTACATGACTGAGATGAAGGCAGAAGATGCTGTCCAGCCACTATTATTATGTTTAATGCTGCATATCCACTACACAATTCGCTCCATGAGCGATATCATGTAGTGTGTCCCCGGCAGTAGACGATATAATGAATTATATCGTTATTATACAATCGTTTATTATATTGTAGTGGATATGCCATCAATGACCAGCGGGAGCGCGCATCGCTGGTAGTTGACAGCATATCCACTACAATATAATGAATGGTTGAATGTTAACGATATCGTTCATTATATTGTCTAGTGGATACGCGGCATTAGACACAATTGGAGTGGCCGGGCAGCATCTGCTGCCTGCCTCCTGGCTGCCAGACTCAATTATGCACCCTGCGTAGTGATGGTAGTGGTGTGTGTTTGTGTGTGTGTGCTTGTTTGTGTGTGTGTTTGTGTGGGGGGGTAAAATCGCCCCATTCACGCCCTATTTGAATCTGCCGTTGTTGAGACTAAAAAAGGGAAGAAAGTTCTATTTTATATTTGTGGATTACTTTTGTATTCCTTTTTTTGTTTTGTTTTACCTGTTTCAGCTTGAAAAAAAACCCACCATGGTTTTCCTGCCATGCCTCTGATTCCTGAGTGTCTCAGTGAAGGTTGAAGGAGCTTCCATGGGCAGCAGCACAGTTCAGGAATTTCACCCTGAAGCTTCCACTCCAGCACATAAATGCAGAGGTAACAGGAAGCAGTCTGGTGACGTTCTTCACCTGATTTGTCTCTCCAACAGGCTCCTTCAAGCTTCAGCGAGCAAAGCTTTACCTCTCTAAAGTGGAGATGTATCAAACTAGAGATGTGCGGGTCGGTTATCCTGAAATGCAAACACACTTGAACTTAGAGGTTCCGAGTCGAATTGAGTCCCAGTCCGGAATCACTCTGGGGTTCTGAGTCGAACTGAGGGCCTGATTCAGAGCCGCTCGTAAGCGGCCGCTCGTTCGCTCCGAGCGATGTTCGCACAACTGCGCATGCGTACGGGTCGTAATGCGCATGCGCCAACCAGTCATTGCGGTCGGAAATCGAGCGCTCGCAAAATAGCGAGTGCCTGCTAATTTGAGTGACAGGATGAGGCGTTTGTGGGTGGTAACAGGGGAAGGTGCTTGAAAACGGGGAGTGGTGATCCGAATGCAGGCGTGCCAAACGGTCAAAACGGGCGTTTTAAGGGTGTGCATAATTAACAAAGCAGCGTCATCGACCACGTCACTTGGTTGTTTCTTAGCCTGAACTGTTCGCATGATTGCGGTAGGAAAAACCAACCACAAGCACTGCGAGCAGTTCAGACGCCTTTCGATGTACTCGATTAATCAAATAAATAGCGGAGATGACGTAGGATGCGAGCGGCCAGGGGGCGTCTTTACAAAATAGCGAGCGCATGTTTCATTCGCTCGCTCAGACATAGAGGCGTCAACAGACCGCAAAGAGCGAGTGCTCAATTTAAATAGCCGGCCCCTTTTTCTGAACGAGCGACCGGCTCTGAATCAGACCCTGAGTCCCGGCTCAGGTTTGCTGTCAGTTCGGAACTCAAATTTAAAAACCAAACTCGGGTTTTGGATTGCATGTCCAAATGACAATCATTTTAGCTGTTTTTATAGATTTTTTAAATTGTTTTTTTTTAATGATTTTTAAGGGTTTCAAAACCGAACCAAAACCAAAATGTACAATCTATAAAATGATAGGTAGAAGGTGATTGGTTGCTATGGCTAACTTCTCCCTTAGTAACCTTTCTCTCCTTTTCACTCAGTTATGTCCTTGTACCCTGACACCCCCACATTTCTGACACCCTCCACTGACCTCCCTTTGAATGCTCATGCTGCTCACAGACTCTCTCTCCTCTTCTCTCCCTGTCCACTGACATTCTATCATCCCACCCCCTAAAATGAAGAAATAATATTATTTGTCCATAACAAGACAATAAAGACAAGATAATCACCACTGTGTTTACATTGATATGGTTTATTTAACACTAAAAAAATACAGATTGTTTGCATAAAACCTGGGAATAATTAATAAAAATAAAATAAACACAGAAAGCCAGATTCCCTACTAACTTTATTACTGTTAATATTTATATTTGCATGTGGTGAACAAGCTAATGGTTAGTTGTTTATTTAATCAAACAGTTATTTGAAAATTGTGTGATTGTATTTACTGTAGTTTTTTTTTTTTAACTGTCTCGGTGTAATGGACAGGGGTGTCAGAATACCCTATTCAGGAGTCCCAAATTTGCTTATTTGTCCAGGTCCTTTAGCTCAGTAGAATAGTCCCGAACAATGGTGGCTCTAGAGGTGGGGCTACAGTACAGTCCAAAATCAAATAGGGGAGCAAAACCAACTGTCCTTTCAAGCGTTGACAAACATTGCCAGCCGGGACTCACTGGCAGTTGGTGTGGTTCCCCTATTTCAATTTTGGACTGTGCTGCAGCCCCACCTCTGGAGCCACCACTGGTCCCAAAACTGTTCAGCAGAGTCCGGCAAGGTGGAGACACTGTTTTTTATTAAGTCCATTGAAAACACAAGCCTTGCGCTGACTAGTTTGGGGTCGGTTTTCCTTATATTCAGATGACCCTTATGCTTGTCTTCATTTAATTGTGTCTAGCCTTTAGACTGTTTTTCACAATGATATACAGATTTAAGGGGATATGTATAACACCTTGGAGATAGATAAAGGGCGGGATACATTTTGCATGCGATGCATCCCGTCACTCCTCGCATGCATGCTGGCGTTAATAACACCGGTATACATGAAGAAAATTTCAAAGCACAGCTCTACCGATAAGAGTTGCTCGTTGCGAGAGAGGGATTCTGGGTTTATGACCCAGAAGTCCCTCTGCTAATGCACAGAACAATGCGCACGCAGCTGCGGGTACTGGGAGGGACCCCTCTCACAGCACTTTGCGGAAAGAAACCCATAGGCTTCTATTGGGTAACGCCATCCTGGTACATACCAGAAATGCTGTCAGACCCCCGGAAACTACAAGTTTTTGGGAGTTTGACTGCATTATTGACAGAAGCTGATTGGTTGGTACTTTATCTCTCTCCAATTTATCTCTCACTAAAATTTGCTACATCTCCCCCTTAGGGGTTAATCCAATTGTCTGTGAAGGGTGCGAGTTGCCGTTAACACGGTGTTAAAAGACCAGCATCGGCACCACATCTTGCCCCACTCGCAGCCCGCTCGCTCTGACACAATATTGCACTATGGGGCTGCCAGCACTTTTGTGAGCGTTCAGGCTGCCGTATAGTGCGGCTGTTGATGCGATGACTCACCCCCAAGAGAACATCGTGGCTAATTGGATTGACCCATTGGAGTCTAAAGCTGGTTACACACTGACGGATACACTGGCCAATCAATTGATCGACCAATATATCTGATGGCCGTCGGCCAGTGTGTATCCGCGATATGTCGATGAACGTCGGTGTTCACCAACATATCGCATTGGCTGTGCTGCACAGCCGATGGACAGATATGTCTGCAGACATATCTGTCCATCGGCAAGTGTGTACGGGCGGTCTGCAGACCGCCCCTGCACACAGCGGCAGCCGCTGGGAGGGGGCGGGACAGGCCCCCCGCCCACCGGGACACGCCCCCGACACGCCCCTAGGCAACTCTAGGTATGAGGCTCCCAATGTATGTTGGGGGCCTGCATTAAAAAGACCAGGAACAATGCTAAGTAGCATGGTCTGTTGAGGAAGGAGAGGGAGGTTCTCGTTCTATTTTGTTTTTATTACAGATGGACAGGCAAGATAGCTGTGGTTTCAACTACATCGCCCCTCACAACAACCTTTTTCTCTTTGGTGTTTTTGCCTGTAGTTTGTGTAACTGTAGGTAAATGTATTTGGCATTTTTTTTATCTTTTTTTTAATGTCAAAAAATCGGGCAGGCGATTTGGGGCAGGTTGGGTTTGAAAATGGAAGATTGGCAGTGATTGTCCGGCGGTTTTGCTTAAATAAATATACTGACTTGCCCAAAATCATGACAAAAAGCGTAGATTCCTCAAATCGCCCCTTGAGAAATTGCCACGAAAAAGCAATTAATATAATTCACTGCCTGCAAAATATTCAAACATTATTTTACAGGGTTAGTTCTATTATAATGATTGGAGTCACAGAACATGACGAAATTGGTTTGGTCGTACTTTGTGTAATAGTACATGAGCCAGCAATAGGCTATGGTAAGTATTATGACTTAGCCTAATCGGTTAGATATTATGTGGTTGCTGGGCACTAATGTAATTATTTGTAAATTTTGCCAAATCAGTTTGGTAGCACTAAAAAATAAACCAAATAAAGTCAGGAAACCACAAATTGCACAAAGAAAAACTTGGCTTGCATGAATGAGTTTGATGAACACATGTGATGGTAATATTTCCAGCTAAATTTTATAAGGAAATATTGAAAACATCTTTTAGTAAAAGTTTATGAAAGTATGCTGGGTTTTCTGATGTGCGATGCCATTCAGACTTCCTTTAAATGCCATCAAGTAATACAAAATAATGCAAATAAGTACCAATTAAATCCCTCAGATTGGTTGCTGCAAATTTTCTCCTGCATACTTTAGAGAACAAAAAGACTCTCATAACGTAATTTTATAAAGCCACATGGCCTGGATGGTTTATTTGATGTGGATAAAATATAACGCAATGATTGTATACACAGTCCTATTTATGCAGCATGCCCTGTTCTAGACAACATTGATTAGTGAAAGCTGTTGGGTTTATAGTTTTTAAAATATAATTTAGTATAATGCTGATCAGTACACTTTATCGTCTGTACTATGTATTTAAAAATGTATTGTCTATATAATTTATTTCCAATTTACAGTTTAGATCTGCTATATATTATGTGTTTGAAAAAGAAATGCTAGCTTTATGGGAGGGGACTGCATTTATGTTGGTATCCAGTGGCGGCTCCACAGGTGGGGCTTTAGCGCAGTCCAAAATTCAAGTAGAGGAGCCACACCAACTGTCACCCCAAACACTGCCAAACATGGCCGGCTGGGACTCACTGGGAGTTGGTGTGGCTCGCCCTATTTGAATTTTGGACTGCGCTGCAGTTCCATCTCTGGAGCCGCCACTGTTGGTATCTCTTTTTTGGGTTATGAATTAAGCAGTGTGAAGAGCAGAGAAGTGGCCAAGTGGAGAAATTGCCCATAGTAACCAATCAGCTTGTAGCTAGCATTTATCAAGTACATTCTATAATATGTTAGGTTGAAGCTGATTGATTGCTATGGGCTATTCTCACTTGTTCATTATTTACACTGCTTAATACATCTCCCCCTTTGAGTTGTCTATATTATTTTATTAATGAGTCTTTCATTGTTATTAAACTGTACAGATGGAAGATATTTCTTGTAGACTGATGATATTATCCAACACAATTCACATCTAAGGGGCTGCATCTGTGACCATGGTCGACTCAAGGGACGTTCGTGCAATGCAGCTGCACAGGGCGGCATCAACGTGGCCGGCTCCGGAGGAAATCCTCGACCTTCCAGCTACTGGTAATGAAGGTTTAAGCTCAAGGGGAAGGGAGAGGGGGAGGGAAGGGGCGCCAGTGCTGTACAGGGTGCAGTGTACTGCCGCCCTCATACGGAACGGACCTGCACAGGGTGATAACACCACCGGGGCCGGCACTGTCTGTGACCATTGGTGTGAGCAGGCATCGGCCAAAGATTGTGTGACCCCTCTCACCCCCTCCCCGAGACATCAACCAACCACTCCTGGAGCATAGACTACCGCTACCCTCCTGTGACATAGACTACTCCCTCCCCTTCCCCCGAGACATAAACTTCACAACCCCCGGAACATATATATAGTGGTTTCACATCAGCCATCTTGCATTCAAAAAGAGGCTGCCTCTTCCCTGGGAGTCGGCAGAGAATCGAGGAGGACGCGCTTTAGGTAGAGTTTGGGGCTGTGCGGGATCACACTCTGCAAAACACATGCACCAACCTATGCCTGTAAGTTACCTCAAGAATAGTCCCAGCAAGTTTCACAGAATGAGTCTCTTAGATGATTCCTACTCACAGTCTGTGGAGGCACGAGCACATATTAGGCTACCGTAATTGCACCTATGAGTGCAGGGCAGGCAGCCAGCTCCCACTTAATTGAATCTGCCCCTCTTCTCTTTCATAATGTAGCTATGGAAGTGGTGATGGTTAGCTTGTTGTATTCCAGTCCTGCCTCTGCCATTTGGGTGTAGCTAGATGGTGGTATGTGCCCCAAAGAGATGTGCTCCATCTGCAAATTGATGGCACTAAACCAAACAACATATACAATACAATATATATAGCACCACCAATTATGCAGCACTGTACAGAGAATATTTGCCATTTATATCAGCCCTTGCCCTTATGAATATACTAATATCTATGTTGATTGATTTACATCATGGAGAAAATAAAATAAGATATTAGCAGGGGCAAACACAGGGGTGTCGGACAGGGGACGGCCACATAGATACCTGGCAAGACCTGTACCTAGAGATGGGGCGTGGACAAGCAAGGGGTTGTGGCCACATCCGCTGGAGTAAAGAGTAAGGGCTCTATTCATTATGTTCATTATTGGGGTCAGAACGCAGCCTGATAATTTCCCAAAATTAGCGTATAAAATGCAGATGATACGACAGCTTTGTCTAGGAAAGATATACATTTATGTACTTCAGCTTTCACTACATTTATATGGCAAGCAAAGAAGCCAAAGACACATAGAAGTCATTTGCTACAAAGTATGGAGAACGGTGGCCTAGGACTCCCAGATATAGCTGCCTTTTCTCAAACTACGTTCTTTCTAAAAAACTAACTACAGAATATACAGTTACCAAATATATTCCTTTATGGGGCAACCCAGACTTCCCACCATCTTTACAGAATATTTGGTTCATGCATTGGAAATGTAAAGGGATAAGTGCAATCCGAGATATTTGATCCAGGGGGCTTACTTATGTCCTTCCAGCAACTACAGGAGAAATTCCATCTTCCAGCAAAACATTTTTTCATGTACTTGCAAGTTCGCCACTATGTAAATACCAAATTTCCTAAAGGCACCAGCTCCACACAACCTTTGTCTAATGTGATAAAGTCTTTGCTACGGATACGTTCTACATCTTCCTACCGAATCCGATATCTGTACCCCCATTTGTTTCTAATTGACCCTGATAAATTATGGTGTAATCTTCAGGTTAGAAGGTCAACAGACCTTCCTGAATTAGGAAACATTCAAGATTTGCTTTCTCACATAGGGACTATACTGAAAACATTAGTATCCTCTAGATTACAAGAGGTCCATATCAAATTCATACATAGAGCATTTATTCCTCCAAATCAACGGAAATACATGATTTTGGGTTCCACTGGTCAATGTCCGAAGTGTTCTATGAACAATGCATCTTATATTCTTGCTTTCTGGTCTTGTTATAAGATAAAAAAATACTGGCTTAAGGTATTAAATTTTATTAATCAAACTTGATATTAATCTGCCCTTTATAACTATCCCAATGTTATTTGCACATTTTGAAGCATGGAAAGACGGAACACGTATACGGCATCATTTACCACTCTTAATCCTTATGGTTACGATAGCAAAAAAGCTTATACTTGAAAAATGGATTAAGAGGACAGCCCCTTCCATTGAAGAACTTAGGCCCTGATTCAGAGCCGGACGTTCTGACAGAGCGCTCGCTCTGAATCAGGGCGTCTTTTTTTCTTTATGGAGCGGCCTCCTGGCCACTCGCATTGCTGTGGGTTTCCACCCACAGCTATTGCGAGCGGCCAGGATGATGGTCGCGATGGTCAAGACCATCGCGACCATTGGGCTTGCGACTAGACCCTTGTGGTAGGGTCTCGTGGCCGCATGCCCCAGAGAGCTTTCGGCTCAAACAGGGAACGCCTCCATCTGGGCAGCCACCCCCCGGCCCGCCCACCAAAGGGGGCGTGCTGTCACTCAACATTGACAGCACGCCCCCTTTGGTGCGCCCCCCGGAGCGACGGATTGCCCGTCGCTACCCGGGTCTCACGCATGCGCACGATGGAGCTGGCTCTGTTGCGTGCATGCGCTCTGGGCCACCATCGACCCGGTTGCGAGCGCTCAGCACTTGCGACCGGGTCTGAATCAGGCCCTTAGAGCAATGATATTGGAACATATCTATTTTGATAGGCATAATGCTCTTTCTGATATTGGACAAGGTGTGCAGAGATTCTATACTAAGTGGGAGCCTTACCTTCTCACTCTCCCATTACAATTGCAGACTGGTATAAACAAAGTATTTGAAAATACGACCTGGTATCTTCTCCAACATGTTGTATGACATAGTGCTATATCCCTTGATATGGTATGCAGTCGGGAAGCCGGCGGACTTAATCCCGACAGCCGGCTTCCCGACTGCTTTATCCCGGAGAGGGTTAAATGACAGGCATCTAAATCTAGACGCCTGTCAATTTACAGACGCCGGGAGACCAGCGCCCAGCATCCTGATCGAAGTGATGCCGGGCACTGAGCAAGGGCAGCCGGGGGGGGGGGAGGGTTAGGTTTTTGGCTCCCGGAGGGGACTTAGGGTTAGGCACCCCCCCAGGAGGTTAGGGTTAGGCTAGGGGGAGGGAGAGTTAGGGTTAGGCACCCCCAGGGGGGATTTAGGGTTAGGCACCCCCCTGGGGGACTTAGGTTTAGACGGCGGGGAAGGGGGGGTTAGGTTTAGGCACTGGGGGGAAGGTTAGGGTTAGGCACCCCTAAGGAGGGTTAGGGGGGGAAGGTTAGGTTAGTGAATACTTACCTGGGGACGATTGGGATTTTCATCCATGTCGGGCAGCCGCTGTCGGGATTCCTACCGATTCCCTTGATATTTCTATTTTATTCTTTTCAATATCCAGACATACCTGAATGGTTTAATAATATGGGCAATACTAATGTCGCTTTTTTTTTTTTTTTTCATTTTTACCCTGGTTATTATTTTTCTTTCTCCCCTCAGACTGACCTCTCTCTTCCTTTGTTCCTATTTTTAATTTATTGGGTAACCTCAGCTGATAATATTGTATTGTATTATGTAGGGAACCCCGGACTCTCTGAAGATGGTGAATGCTCACAGTCAAGTTCCGGAAATATTGTGTTTTCGGAGCTTGATGAATACTAGTGTATGGGGACAGCGGGCCATTCCAGGAGAGGAAGGTAAATGAGATATCTGTGATACAAGTGTATGGGGACAGCAGGCCATTCCGGGAGAGGAAGGTAAGCAGGAGATATCTGTGATACAAGTGTATGGGGACAGTGGTCCGTTCCGGGAGAGGAAGGTAAGCAGGAGATAACTGTGATACTAATGTATGGGGACAGCGGGGCCATTCCAGGAGAGGAAGGTAAGTGGGAGATATCTGTGATACTAGTGTATGGGGACAGCGGGCCATTCCGGGAGAGGAAGGTAAGCAGGAGATATCTGTGATACTAGTGTATGGGGACAGTGGGCCGTTCCGGGAGAGGAAGGTAAGCAGGAGATATCTGTGATACTAGTGTATGGGGACAATGGGCCATTCCTGGAGCGGAAGGTAAGCAGGAGATATCTGTGATACTAGTGTATGGGGACAGCGGGCCATTCCGGGAGAGGAAGGTAAGCAGGAGATATCTGTGATACTAGTGTATGGAGACAGCGGGCCATTCCGGGAGAGGAAGGTAAGCAGGAGATATCTGTGATACTAGTGTATGGGGACAGCAGGCCATTCCGGGAGAGGAAGGTAAGCAGGAGATATCTGTGATACTAGTGTATGTGGACAGCGGGCCATTCCGCCAGAGGAAGGTAAGCAGGAGAAATCTGTTATATCTCCTGCATTACATTTTTGTTGAATGGCCCGAAAACGGAATTTCTTCAAAAGCAAGTGAAAATTTAATATTCGCATGCTTTGGTAGAAATGAAGTGATGATGAATAGACCCCTAAGAAGGGTATTCATGAAAGCTTGGAGATAAATAAAATTGTGAGAGATAAAGTACCAACAAATCTGCTCTTAAATGTCATTGTACAGACTGTGGGACCTATGTACTAAGCCTTGGAGAGAGAGAAAATGGACAGAGATAAAGTACCAACCAATCAGCTCCTAACTTTCACTTTACGGGCTGTGTTTGAAAAATGACAGGAGCTGATTGGTTGATACTTTATCTCTCTCCACTTTATCGCTCTCCAAATTTTCATGAATACCCGCCTCAGAAAAAAAGATGCAATGCACACTGGCTCGGAGGTCATTCCCAATGGCTGGCCTTCATCCCCCTCTCTGCACTCCTGGGAGTGACTAAAATCCTATCGTCACCTAAAAATATATTTTTTAAACATATTCTATAAATACTACAATATAAATAGCAAATACTATATCTACAAATAATAACACTATACAAGAATAGGTAGGTGCAAATGGCTTTGCAAGTATTTCTCTTCACGTATTAATCAGAAGGATTTTGGGCACCTGAATTCCCTCCTGTGCTTGCTTATGGTTAGTAGTAGAGAAAGCAAGCTCAGAATTAGGAAGTTGTAGTTCAAAACTGAATTTTTTAAACAGTTAATTGTACACAATTTTTAAAAAAATTTAGATTTTACTCTCAAAATGTCTTACTTTACTTTTTGGATTTAAAACAGGAATAGGATCGAAAGACTAAAAATTTAACCACTGGCCCAATCATCCAACGAAGCGAACTGTCTGAGCATTTCCTGTCTATGAGAGAGGAAGGGGTGAATATAATGAGATCTACAGAAATATAAGATATTAGTGATCAGGAGTAAATTATTAGGCAATTTCTCTGCTCCTTGGATTGATCCAGCCCTGCTTGCAGAAAAATAAATTCATAACTAACCTTTGAATGTCGCTAAGAATATAAAATAGCGTATTTATAAAAGTCATATGACATCCTGCCTTTGCCAATATTAGAATATACTTTATTCGAATCTTTCCCTCCCCTTCCCGTTTGTCTAACGTAGTTTTAAGTTCTGGAAATGAAACAGTGAAAAAAGTCTGATAAAATCCATACCGCAGAACTGCATTTGGAATCTATTAGTCAGTGCAACCACATAAAATACATTCTTCATAAACAATGCTCTCCTGTCTAAAAAGTGCATGCTCCAGTCTTCCATTTCCAAAGTGCGCATTACAGATCAATCAGAGACAATGAGAGGCGCTTACGCTGCCATGCAGGAAAAACTGATAACAAACAGGCTTCAAATAATGTTAAAAAAGATATTTGCAAAAAATAAAATAATATTCTATATTTTGTGAACTAGAGATGTGCGCTGACCACCGTGTTTTGGTTTTGGATCTGGATTCATCTTAGTTTCTTTTTGGTTTTGCAACACCACCCTCAAGTGTTTTGGTTTGGGATCTGGGTTTTTTTTTTTTTTAAATTATAACTTTCAAAAAAAACAAAACAACTAAAATAATGTAATTTTTGCAATCCAAAACCTGAAATTTAAAATCCGAATTCCGAACTGCTGGAAGATCAGAACTGAGACTCGGGTCTATCCAGATTAATGAAATTCTGGTGGATTCGGACTTCTGGAAAACTGGACCGCACATCACTATAATGGACAAGATTTGTGAATTTCAACAAGGAGTTACAGGTTAGCCGAGTTATAAAATGCAAGGAGTTTTTGTTTTTATTTTATGCATTTTTGTAAATGTGTAGCTATGAATAACATTTAGGTCGTAGATGAGTATGTTATGGGTGAGTGATAACGTGTATGTGTTTGAAATGTAACATAAGCTAAATTAGTCAGCTGTGTCTAACTTATAATAATAAAATGTAGTTCTAAGTCTCAGGAAAACAAATCCCATATAAATCAGTGTAATAAAAGTAATTTCAGGATTTATTCTCCATTCAGTTCTTTTTTCTTCTACGATTTGCAAGCCTGCCTGGAAATTACCTTGTCTATTTATACTTCCTGATTATTGCTAGTTAATAATTTATGCAAATGTTCCAAATATTTGCAAATGTTCTCCTCATCAGGATATGGGTACTTATATTCCAATTCCTATAAACTAGGATTGCAAAGCAAATAGCCCACAATCTAATATTGCTGTGATACCAATAGGGGTCTCCAGTGTACCACAAAACCAATTGCAAAGCAGCTGATTACTATACAGTTTATATCAAGCTGAGCAATTGTTCACACAAAATAATTGCAGTACACAATGTATTATGAATATATGTACACACTTGTTTTCAGATTTGACATAGGCGTACAAAATAAATATATACACACAAGTGTGCATTTTACCGTATTATTATAATATAGCACATTGAAAACGATATGCGCATATGTTAACAAATATTACACTCACACACGTGCACTTGCATGCACAAACACATACATGTACCGTGTGAATAACCAGTGGAAGCCAATTTGTAACAATGTGACTTATTTTGTTATTGTGCCTAGAGTGAGACTTGTTACTTTAGTGGTAATTGATCACTATATCGTACACATGGCAGGCAAGATGTGCCCCTGAAGATGATAGCTTTTTAAAACTAAAGCATGGCTTAATAACAGCCTGTGACAATGTGCAGTGGTTGATGAGTTAGTTCTTGTGGCTTCTGAATTTTAATGATGTTGGAGATGATATTGCGTGTCCTTCAGCTTGTTAGAATGACGTTAGAACTCCATAAATCATAATACCTGTGTATTGTAAAATCAATAGCAAAGTGCTATCTCAGCGTTAAGCCTTAATAAGTTTTCCACTGCTTTAACAGCTTAAACTTTACTGAAATGCCATTGGACCTATAGGTTAGGATCAGAGCATGCTTAATTTGTTTTGTAATAGAGATTTTCTAATCTTTAATGAAGGACCGATTAGTAAAGCTTTGGTTGCCAGTCTAGTGATCAGATGCTTGAACGGCCTTTGCAATTAAACTCGTGTATCTATGTCCTAGAGCAAAAAAAAAAAAAGCAGGCTTAAACAGTCAATAAATGTTAATCCAGTCAAAACCTGTCTGCGTCTTTGAACACTGCTTGTGAGGATTTATGAGCCTTTTTTTCCTCTCTGTTGTTTTAAATGTGGTGGTCCCTAGGGAGCGAGTGTACAGCATACAAGACCTCCCACTGTCCAGTAATAAGGTCTGGCATTCTAACCCACCAATAGCCCCTCTAGATCTGATGCAGAAGCACAATTGTGCCTGTCTACTTCATTCTCTAGAAGAAAAAAAAATATATATTCATGTTTAAATAAATAAAGTGCATTATTGTGCACCGTCGTGGAAACCCTAACGATGTTGCCAGACAGCAGCTTATCACATAGGCATACATCTATTTTTAACAAATAAGTTGTGCCGATTTTATACAGTCATAAAAGTCTAGGGAAGCGCATGTGTTTCTTATATGTTTATAGTTAATACTGCTCATTAAATTTACCTGATTATTGCTTCTCTTTCCCTTCTAGTAATATTATATCTATTGAGTGTTTTCCCACAGAACACCTCAACTGAAGGTCAAGAAGAGGAATATTTTTGGTCAAATAGTTTTTGAAAGTGCGTGGTAAAATATGGTAGGATATGCTACTTGATATATCCGAGTGTTGTAACCAAGTGAAGCTACAGTGCCATTAGATTTTAATTAGAGAGGTGCCCAGACCCCCGTGTGTTGGTTCTAAATCATCGTCATGTCTTTGTATTGGCAAAACCATTCTAAAGTGTTTTGGTTCCGTTTCGGTTTTGGATTTCTTTAAAAATGTATAAAAACAGCTAAAATCCTGTAACTTGGAGCTGTGTTTGTTCCCATAGTATTATCAACATCTATAACAGTCATTTCCAGTCAATTTTGACCACCTCACAGCACCTGAAATCACGAGGGAGGGACTTAAATGTGATTCAGAACACGCAAGATCTGTTTTTTTAGATCTGAGTTCTGAACTTGGCCAGACGACCTGAGTTGGGACTCGGCTGTACACGGAACCCCAAAGTGATTCGAGTCGGGGACTCAGTTTGACTCGGAGCCCCAAAGTTCTGGTGTGTTCAGCTTCCAGCAAAACCGAACCGCACAGCTCTAATATTAATATATAGCAAATTTCTTTATTATTGAACATAATAATAATAATAATAATAATAATAATAATAATAATACGTACAATAATTAAGGCACTTATACATAGTTAAATATCTCAAGCATAATAGATCTGAATGAATGCCTTCAACATAAAAACAGAGGGAGATGTAATTTATTCTTTTACTGTTAAATAAAATCAGTAAAAAGCAAGTGTATGCTGTAAATCATGCCTTTACATTGAGACAGTGTAGCATTATGGCATCATTCCTCGTGGTCACCCCTGATATGTTTTCACTGCGTGAATTTCCACAATAACCGCTATTGTTGTTGTTCCAATACTTAAATAATCAATTGTTCCCCATACAGTAGCTCTTAAATTGTAACCTCATTTGGACTAGGGCATCCTACCTTCTGTTTCATGTCATTCTATATTGTTTATTACTAAGTATCCCTTCACTGTAAAGTGCTACGTAATATGTTGGCGCTTTATAAATAAAAGATAATAATAATTCATATTCAACAATAAAAGAGTGGTGAGTGCTGTGTTCTATTGTATCTGTACTTCGAGTATTAATAGGTTTACAGTTTTTCATCTATACTCCAACTTAACTTGTCAGCAATTTAAGTCTCTCTCTGGATGTTGCCCTCATGATTGTAAAGGGTATATTTACTGAACTGCAGGTTTTTAGAAGTGCAGATGTTGCCCATACCACATGTAATGTACCAATAGCGGAGGGTGATAGCAACACTGAGGGGTTATGTAGGGCATGTTATTTACTGTCACGTCCCATTTCTGTCACTGCACCAGTTCAGGAACCACCCTGGGCTTGTTTTGCGAAGGCACTTACAACCCTTGTGGGCCAGCTGATGACGCCCCCTGCGTTTCCCCAAATGGGGTTATCACAGCAGTTGGTAGTGTCGTCTCCCATGCAGGGGTTCCCCAGGCAGCTGATGGTACCCCAGTGTCTCCCACTTTCGTCCCCCCAGGTCTCGCAAGAGCCAGTGTGGGTGAATTCACTGTCCAATATGGTACAGCACCTAACGGACGTTTTGCAGGGGGAGTCATCATTGAGGCCTGCTATGCGGCCTTTAGTGTCTCAGACAGCTCATTATGATGACATGACGTCTGATGACGGAGAGATTTTTTACTTTTCAGACCAGGAGCCCCCCCGTACTAAAGAGGTAGACTCTAAGTCTAAAATATATATACCTAGGCCTTATACGGGCAGTCCGTGCTGCCTTGGTTATTGAGGATGATCCCCCTGTGGCCAAATCCAAATATGCCTTCTTTAAGGATATTAAAGGTGATGCCACTGTATTTCCTCTATCTGGTCAATTAGTGGATCATTTAGAGGAGGCGTGGAAAAATCCGGGTAAACGGTACCAACCTCAGAAACATTTGGCCTTTGCATACCCCTTTGCAGATAATTATTTGTCCAAATGGGAAACCCCTCCACAGGTGGATTCTCATGTCACACGCCTGGTGAGGAGTCCTACATTGCCCATGCCCTCCATGTCCTCCCTAAAGGATGTTACAGATCGCAAGGTTGAAATATGCCTAAAATCCATTTATTCCCTTGCGGGGGGAAGGCATCCAGACCGGCAATGGCCTTGTGCTGGGTAGCCAGATATATGGAACGCTGGGCTGTTAGCTTGGAGACGTCTCTAGATGCTGACTCATCACCTGAGCAGGTGGTGTTAGTGGGTAACCTCAGAAATGGCTACATACATTAATGAGGCAGCCTTAGATATAGGGCTCCTCACTTCCAGAATCACCCTATGGTTGCGCTCTTGGAATGCGGACGCAGATTCCAAAAAGGGATTGGAATGCTTGCCCTTTAATGGACAGGTCCTGTTTGGCCCTGATCTGGACAAAACTGTGGCCAATCTGGTAGCAGCTAAGTCTGCATGTCTGCCATCGGCAACAGTCCCATCAGGGTCTGGTACTTCGTCCTTTCGGCCCTATAGGGCCCAGGGTAAGTCCAAAGTGCAGTTCTTTCCTAGGCAGGCAGGGGCCAAGAAATCTGCCAAGCCAAGAAGCTGGCCTGGAGTACAAGACATCCTACTCCCAAGTCGGACGATAAGCCTTCAGCCTGATGGGACGGGCCTCCCCTTGGGGGACCCCAAAATGGGAGGCTGGCTTCTTCAGTTCACCCAGTGCTGGTGGGCACAGTGGACCCTTGGGAAAGAGAAGTGTTCTCTCAGGGGCTCAACCTCTCATTCCGGTGGAGGCCTCCCAGCCAGTTTTTCACCATGGGCCTTCAGTCAGACCAAGACAAGGCCCGGGAATTCTGGAAGGTACTCCACTCATGCTCCAGGCTGGAGTTATAGCACCAGTCCCGTTGTCCCAGAGAGGATCGGGGTATTACTCCAATCTTTTTCTGGTACAGAAACCCAATGGGTCTTACAGGCCTATCCTCAACCTCAAATCACTCAACAAATTCTTGAGGGTTTCTCGGTTCAGGATGGAGACCCTGCATTCCATCATTTTGGCGATGGAGCCTGGGGATTTTATGGTGTCACTAGATATTCAGGATGCTTACCTGCATATCCCCATTGTCCCAGCACACCAGCATTTCCTCAGGTTTGCAGTAGGAGACCAACACTTCCAATTTCAGGCACTGCCCTTTGGTCTGGCCACAGCACCTTGAGTGTTTACCAAAGTCATAGCAGTCATGGTAGCTCACCTGCGGATGCAGGGGGTCTGCTTGTTGCCCTATCTGGATGACCTTCTGCTGTTGGCACGGTCTTCAGAGATCCTTCAGCGCCATATGCAATTGACAGTCTTTGTGTTGCAGACTCACGGCTGGCTGATAAACTGGAAGAAGTCATCCATGGTGCCGTCACAGAGGATGCTGCATCTTGGAGCCCTGTTGGACTCCCAACATCAGAGGAACTTTGTGATGGAGGAAAAGATCTCTGCATTACAGGCAAAAGTACACAGTTGTCTGCAGAGTCGCTGGATGTCTATTCACTCGTCGATGAGGTTACTGGAATCCATGGTGTTGATGTTCAACATGGTGGAGTTTGCCCAGTTTCACTCCAGGCCTCTGCAGAAGTTGATACTCTCCAGATGGAATGGGTTGCCCCACCGGATAAGGACACAGACAATGGTGCTGTCACCGGAGGTACGTCTGTCATTAGCCTGGTGGCTGCAGACTACTCACCTGAACAGGGGGCACCCCCTTTTGGATTGCGAACTGGGTCCTCCTGATGACAGACGCCAGTCTCCGAGGTTGGGGAGCAGTGTCGGGTCCACATTTCTTCCAGGGAAGGTGGACGCCAGCAGAATCTGCGCTTCCAATCAACATATTGGAACTAAGGGCAGTATTCAAAGCTCTCCAACAATCAAGACATGTCCTCCACGGAAAGCCTGTGCAGGTACAGTCGGACAACACCACCAAGGTGGCTTGCATAAACCGCCAAGGAGGAACCCGCAGTCAGGTGGCCCTGACAGAGGTGTCCAACATTCTAGTATGGGTGGAAGGCAATCTCCATGCCATCTTGGCAGTGTTCATACCAGGAGTCCTCAACTGGGAAACAGACTTTCTCAGCCATCAAGACGTGCATCCAGGAGAGTGGTCTCTTCACCAGGAGGTGTTTCAGCTACTGGTGAACAAGTGGGGCCTTCCAGAGATAGACCTCATGGCCTCCCAATACAACAAAAAGCTTCCTGTGTATGGGTCAAGAACAAGAGATACAGAGGCACTTCTGGTAGATGCTCTGTCGGTCCGGTGGACCTTCCAGTTTGCGTACCTCTTCCCTCCGTTCTCCCTTCTTCCCAGAGTGATTCGCAAATTCAAGCAAGAAGGTGGCACGCTCCTGCTGATAGCTCTAGCATGGCCCAGATGGCAACCAGTGCCATCTGGGCCATCTCAGATCTCAGGAGCCTATCCATAGACGCTCCGATGCGGCTGCCTCTACGTCCAGACCTGTTGTCTCAGGGTCCTTGTCATCACCCGGACCTGGGCCGTCTGTCTTTGACGGCGTGACTGTTGAGACTGCCCTCTTGAGGTCCAGGGGTTTTTCCAGCTCTGTTGTTAACACCATGCTCAGAGCTCGGAAGTCGGCTTCTGCAAGAATTTACCACCGAGTGTGGCATACTTTCTTTGAATGGTGTTGACCTACAGGCTATGATCCTCAGGTTTTTAGGATATCCAGGATTTTGGCTTTCCTACAAGCTGGCTTAGGTTTCCGCCCTCTCAGTGTGGTTTCAGCGTAGGATTGCTACACTTCCTGATGTCCACACTTTTGTGCAAGGTGTTCTTCGCATACAGCCTCCCTTTGTTCCACCTGTGGCCCCTTGGGACTTGGCTGTGGTCCCTAGGGCTCTCCAAGGACCGCCATTTGAACCACTGGGCTCAGTGGATTTAAAATGGCTCACAGCTAACACTGTGTTTCTTCTGGTCATTGCCCCGGCCAGAAGAGTGTCAGATTTGGGGGCTCTTTCATGTCGCCCCCCATTTCTAATTTTTCTTAAAGACAGGGCAGTGCTGCGCACTCGCCCTGGGTTCCTACCTAAGGTGGTATCTAGTTTCCACATCAATGAGGAAATTATAGTACTGGCCTTTAATTCCCCAGACTGTCTGCTGGTGAGGCCTCCTTGGAAGTGGTACGGGCTCTTAGGATTTATGTTGACCGTACCAGTTCATTTTGGAAATTGGACTCTCTGTTTGTCCTCTATGGTTTCCATAAGAAGGGTTGGCCTGCCACTAAGCAAACCTTGGCAGGATGGATTCACCTGGCAATTTCTGAGGCTTACATTCATGAGGGTCTGTCTGTACCATCCTCTGTTAAAGCTCACTCTACTCGGTCTGTGGGTCCTTCATGGACAGCTCGCCGTGGTGCCTCTGCAGTTCAGCTGTGCAAGGCAGCCACGTGTCCATACCTTTTGTGAGGTATTATGTATTTGATACCTTTGCCTCTCAGGATGCTTCTTTCGGGCAGCGGATTCTCCTTCCAGCACAGGAGCGTCCCCACCCTTAAAGGATACTGCTTTGGGACATCCTGTGGATACCCTATGGACCCTGAAGTACAAAATAAGAGATATGGTAAGAACTTACCCTTGTTATCTCTATTTCTACGAAGTCCATAGGGCTCCAGAGGACTCCCGCCCTATCGCACCTGTACTGCAGATGGGCTTTGATCTGGTCACCATTTTTTCCGTCTCCTTCTGGTGAGAATGTGATTCTTGTGTGTTCCAGACTTTCTTCTCTCTCTTTGTTCTCCTCCTCTGGCCTATAGCTTGTTATGAAACTGATTGCCTTGGCTAGGGGCGGGGTATAGGAGAGGGACCCCAGTGCATCCTGGGAGGCTGAAAATTAACTCTGTGGTGCCCGATGCCTTATATCATCACCAATATCCAAGGTATCCTGTGGAACCCTATGGACTTCGTAGAAATAGAGATAACAAGGATAAGTTCTTACCATATCTTTTATTATTCATATTGAATGGCATATTGTCTGAATTCTAAGGGCCGTATTCAATTAGCAGCGAAAAGACGTTTTTTGCGAAAAAGTTTCGCCGATGATGTCATTTCGCCAGCGGAAACTTATACCCTTATTCAAAAACGCATTGCATTGTACCCGGCGGAAAAGTTTCGCCTATGAATAGCTGTCAGAAAAAAGTGCAGAATCGCGGTTTTGGGGTGCAAAGATGGGGAAACCACCCTGCACCCTTAAGACAGGTCTCCAAAGGTAAACTACGTCAAAACATTCTTAAAAAAAATAAAGAACACCCAAAAAAATTACTTTGAAAAAGGTGGCGAAAAAGTGCAAATTTGGGGTACAAACTAGCGAAATAGACTTTGGGGAGGTCTGCAAGTATGGGGGAGGTGTATTTTTGATTGCTGGTGCTTGCGGAAGGTGCGATTTTAACGATTTTTAAGACCTCACTTTTGCAATTTTTAACCATGCTTGCACCCATTTTCATGTACCCCAAATTTGCTGGGACTAGTTATTTTCTCCAAAAACAACTGCTAAATGCTATTCTTCACCACTTGTGCAAAGTCGCTAATTAGCAGCTAATGAGAGCATTTAAGTACCCCAAATATTAGGGGGCATCTACCATGATCCCCAATGTTAGTGCATCTTTTGGGGGGTGTCAGGCTGATTTCCCCAAATCTAACAGCACTTTTCGCCTGTTTGCGTTTCGCCGGGACGAGTTATCCCGTCCTTTGGAATTGAATATGGGGATAAGCAGGGACGCACGCGATACTTTTCGCATGCAAAACCAGCGATGGCGAAAAGTCCAGCATGCGAAAAGTACGGGACTTTTCACGGCTAATTGAATATGCCCCATAATTGGTTTTTGTGCTTGTGGTTCTTTTAAGTATCATGAATTTCTGCATACTGTATTTGAACAATAACAGCTTCCATTTTGCCTGACATGATTATCTAAAGGCAGCAAGAGAGAGAGAGAGAGAGAGAGGTGCCAGCCTGTGACCATGTTATGTCTGAAACATGTTAGCACCATTGGAAGACATTTGAAGAATATGAGCACAGTTGTTTTCCTCAGCAATTAATCCTAAAGTATTTTGCTTTCATTGATAATTTTCAAGGGAAAATACAGCCACAAATTCACATTAACGCAGAGTTCCCAAATTCCGCCATTATAGTCCAGGTTTTAAGGATATTCATGCTTATGTCTAGATGGTTAAATTAACTTAGGCACTAATTAAGTCACCTGTGCTCAAGCATGGATATCCTTAAAACCTGGACTGTATTGGCAGAGTTTGGGAAACTGCAGTAACGTATTTGAAAAGTCTGTGTTTTAAATCAATTGAGGACTGTTTAAGCACGAGGGCATAAGCACCCTGTTTTTGTGGATAGACTTTTGCAGTTTAATCCCTGTTCCTAAGGGTTGGATGGGTGTGGAATGATTGACAATTGGGTTACGGAAAGGGAACCTATCGGTTAGAGGTGACCGTGGATTGTATTGTCTATAAATCAGGCTGTTTGAGTGAGTTCTGCCTCTTTTCAGGTGGATTTCCCACCCTCCCTTTTTTGTTATTATGGTTCCTTCCTATTTCTTATTTAGAGGAAGCACAGCTTGGCGGGAAAGAGTTGCTCTTCAGTGGCCATGAGTGGCCTGGGAGGAAGCTGTGGGGCGCAGGAGGAAAGCTGTGGGGAACTTCCCCCTTTGAAGAGACACAAGTTTGTCCTGCCCGTACAGGGGGACCTTGTTGCCTTCTTTGCAGGAAGGTCCAGACTACACCAAGGTAAGGGGAGGTAAGGGGAGGTGAGACTTCACAGCTCAGCTTGACTCTGATGGGAGAGGGTGCATTTCAGTCATCCCCCATTTATTTAAGTTAATTTAGCTGGAACTGATTGTTTGCAACATTTTCTTGGACACCCATTTCTATATATTCAATAAAAGCAGTGACCTTTACACCAATCATTTGTGTCTGTAGTTAATTAAGTGTAAGCGTTTACTGCCTGTGCATGACCATAAACTGCTAGGCAGCTTAAGATATACAAGAAATAAATGAAGAAAGTATATTTAACTAATTGTGTCTACTACAGTATACTCTCAATGTAACAAGTTGAATCGGTAAATTCATGTTATAATAACTGAAATGACTGCAGCCACTGGCGTCACAAGGGGAGTGCGGGGGGTGCGGGTCGCACCCGGGTGTCACCAGCCGAGGGGTGACACCAAAGTGCTAGCTCCCCCTCAGTGACATTACGTGCAGCACTCGGCTCCTAGCACAGTGAGGGAGCCGGCACTTCACACAGGCTGGTCCCCGGGGACAGCCTGCACCTCCGGCACCCTCGATTTTACAAAAAACGGGGGGTTTGGGCTGTGAGGCCACGCCCCCACATCCGAGACCATGCCCACCCATGAAGCCACGCCCCCTCATTTTCCGCTGCGCCGTGCAGAATACAGGCTCCCAGTCCCTGCCCGCACCGGGTGCAATGTGAGGTATGGATGCCACTGACTGCAGCATCAGTTTTTGAGATGCAATAAGAGAAATTGAGCAGGATGCACTATGCTGAAAAATGCGGTCAAACCTCCGAAAGCGGCGTTTGACCACAATGACCGTATGTACCAATCTCCAGAAAGCAAAGCTTGTTCCTATTAAGTAATGTTGCCTAATAGAAGCCTATGACCTTTTTATCAGAATTTTCCCCAAGAGGGATCCAATAGGATCCCTCCTAGCATCTCCCGCAACTCTCACATGCGCTGGCCGACGGCTGCACATGTGCAGAAGGACTCCTGGGTCATACACTTGTAAGTCCCCACACCACAAAGGATAGCTCTTATCGAGACAGCTGTCGTTTGCCTAAATCTTCAAGCATACAGCGTGCATGCAATCATTGGTGGGATGGCATCGCATCCAAAATGCAATGATTGATCTAACACATCCATTGCTTATTTATTATTTATTTATTACTAGTTATTTATATAGCGCACACATATTCTGCAGCGCTCTACAGATAATATTTTGCCATTCACATCAGTCCTGCCCCGGTGGAGCTTACAATCTATATTCCCTACCACATGCTCACACACATACACAATAGGGTTGATTTTTGTTGGAAGCCGATTAACCTACCAGTATATTTTTGGAGTGTGGGAGGAAACCGGAGTACCCGGAGGAAATCCATGCAAGCACAGGGAGTTATATACACACTCCACACACCTAGGGCCGTAGATGTGGGAGGGGCTTCAGCTGCCTGTCATGGAGAGGGAGGTAAAACTTTTCTTTTTAACATAGCAGCAATGGAATGTCAGAATAATGCTGAACAATATATTTCACCTTCAGGGTTCATATCTAAAAATGTCAGTTTTGTATAGTGGTCTGTTAAAAAAAAGTTCTGGAAAGTATGTCCAGTGGTGTTTACCCATTCATAACCAAACTCATTGACACATTTGTTCAATGTGTAGCATACAGTACACAGATGTAACTTGTAGTTACCTATTTTACCCAAATGTGTTAAATATGTTTTTTCAGGCACTGTTAGGTAGCATCTTGTGCAAATGTATTTTTTACTTCAATTGAACTACAAAAATAAGCATAAAACAGAATTGGGAAAATTTGTGCTTATTCATTACAGTGACATCAAAAATATAACCCTGCATTTATGTTCTGTATATAATGGTAGAACATAACTTTTATGCCTAGTTCCTGCTTTACAGTACATTACCATGGAAGGCACCACATGATGTTAGGTGTACCTAGGGCTTTGCAGGACGATCAATTTCTTCTGGCTTTTGAGGGCTGACTTCCTATGTACTGCATGATGGCTGTTTTCTGTGGCGGTGGCCCCCCCCCCCTGTAATCCCCCCCCCCCCCGCACCTACCTTGTTAGTAAGAGTTTCACTTATTTAGTTAGTTATATTATTGTGGGATATTTTATTGTGTCTTGATAAATGTCTTGTCTATAGTCCTAATCACTGATTATGATTTGTATGATGCCCTATTAATAAAATGTGTGATTTTTTAATTTTTCTTCCAAGTCAGGTGAGAGTACTCTTTTAGGGGGTCTATGTACTAAGCCTTGGAGAGAGACAAAGTGGATGGAGATAAAGTACCAACCAATCAGCTCCTAACTATCATTTTTTTCAAACACAGCCTGTAAAGTGACAGTTAGGAGCTGACTGGTTGGGACTTTATCTCTCTCCAAAGCTTAGTACATCCACCCATTAATATCTTAATGACTTTGTGAGGCTCACCCCGGTAATTACTTATATTCCAGATGTTCCATTAGGTGATCCATAAATTATTTATTGTTTTACATTCCTTACCCATGGATTACACATACATACCTCCCATCATTTACCAGGCAAAATCAGGACAAAACACGTCCTACCACCAATTCACCTATTTCACTTAATACATGCCCCATAAATTCAACATTGACCATTTTCTGTCTAAAGGGCCCATTTATCAATGGGTTTTAATCATACGCAACAAGTTTTAAAACTTATTGCATATGATAAATGGTGCTCCAGCCAATCAGCTCCCAACTGCCATCTGTTTGAAAAATGACAGTTAGGAGCTTATAGGCTTCAGCACCATTTATCATACGCAACAAGTTCTAAAACTCTTTAATAAATGGGCCCCTTAGGGGTCTTTTTACTAAGCAGTGTTAGGAGAAGTGAAAAGTGAAGAGTGAAAAGTGATAAGGTGCCAGCCAATCAGCTCCCAACTGTCATTTTTCAAACACAGCCTGTGAGATGGCAGTTAAGAGCGGATTGGCTGGCACCTTATCACTTTTCACTCTTCACTTCTCATAACACTGCTTAGTAAATAGACCCCTAAGTCTTGCTGG
Organism: Taudactylus pleione; assembly: GCA_031769625.1. Lineage (NCBI taxonomy): Eukaryota > Metazoa > Chordata > Amphibia > Anura > Myobatrachidae > Taudactylus > Taudactylus pleione. Next base: position 8,103,171 of record JAUIMM010000004.1, read on the forward strand.
CTTCCCTGAAAGGGTCAGTTTATATGTTACAGTCATCTATGCTCATGTTAGGAAGGCTTTACAATTGTTCTTCTGGGTCTGGGTATGTCCAAGGGACATCTCTCCTGCATGGTTACTTTGGGGATGGAATGGGGCTATAATCAAAAACACAACATACTGTAGTAAGCATGGCACTCCACATTGTGAATTTAAGGTGGAAGGTAAAAGTCAGGGATGGGGAAGCTAAGAGATGGGAGTGAAAATGGGAGCTGGAGAAAGGGGAATAATGCCAGCATCAAGACAATAACTAATATGGATCATGCCATATCAATCCAATAATTCCAGTTATCACAAGCAATATATTGTATGACTTAGTACATACGTATAGTGTAGTTTAGAAATAATTGAAAAAATAAAATGAAATAAACAAAAAAATGGAGCAAGAGTCAGAAACAGTAATCTGTCGAGTAAGTAAGTATATTACTACTGTACAAGTTGAGTAACTACATTTAAGAGCAACAGGCCCAGACAACTGTTAAAAGTTACATACTGTAACTCCCAAAACACCCTAGAAAAGTAGCAATGTCCGTAAATCTTTGCAAGCTAAAAGGCTCAACACTTTTAAGTGCAAGCCAACACTCACATAGTATAAACACTATCAGCATGTTGGCGAGTTTGACACCTGTATTTCCTGTAATTATTACATGATTAATGAGAGGGTGACAATTTCTGTTGCTTCGTTAGGATGAAAGATGCTAAGGTTTGATCACTTTGACTTTTACATCCATGACCAACCCTGATTGAATAGTGCCAGGAACACCTTCTTTAGTATTGTAATGGTCCAACTGAAATATGGCTTCCCAAGATGGTTCATTGTCATTGCTGTAGTGCGCCTGGTCTGTTTCTGTAGAGAAGATATGGATGAAATGGATTAAACTCCCTAAAAAAGTAGGAACAGTGATATTAATCTCCACCCATACTGTCATACAGTAGTATCTACCAACTGTGAAGCACTGTACTCTCAAAAGTCACTTATTTTCTAGTACGTAAAATCATGTTTTGAACATTGTTGTATAAACCACATTCAGTGCCCTGTATGACATTTTCTGGATCGGCAGAGACTGAGGCACCGCCATCAATTTTTGAGAAAGAAATCGGCTGTTTTTGGTCTTGTAGCTCCTTTTTTTTGCATCTGTATATTCTCTTCATTGAAATGGGCCAATGAAGTGGAGTTTGCGCATATAGTAGCTGTATAGATTAGCACACACCCATCCAAATCTCTACTGTCATATTAGGGCATCTAAAAGTATGATGGATTATGCTTTCAGAAATATTCTGTATGGTATCTAATACCCATGATTATTGCATTTAGAAACAACAACAAATAAGGTCACCTGTCCCTCTTACCCCACCTCCCATTTCCCTGTGCGCAGGAACATTGTACTGGGGAATTATAACATACAGACAGATCAGAAGATTTACGGTACCAAACATTTTCTGTGCCTCAAGCATATACTATGATTACATTATAGACTTCCAAACCTTGACCTTGACCCTCTTTTTATAGCATTAATTGTTATATTTTCCTCAGACAACATTGACAGAACTGTCTAACAGCTGACTGCCAAACCTAAAGGTCACTTTTCCATTCTGATTCTTATTGACCTTTCAGTGGTTTTTGACATTGTCAATCAACATCTTGTCCAAGACATTGTGGTTGGAAATCGGTGTTAGTAATACTGCCATCTCCTGGTTGAGGTGTTGCTCTATTTTTTATGTATCCCATTCAGCCAATTGGACAATCCGACTTACTAGCATGAGATGCCAGTATTATACAGTAGTTGGCAAGTTTATTTTTATTCTGCTTCCTTTTATATACCGATTATGTATTTATTTTTTTTCTGCTTCCATTTTATATACTGATTATGTATTTATTTTTTTCTGCTTCATTTTCATACACTGATTATGTATTTATTTTGTTTATCTTACCTTTCTGATGGATGATTTCCACTTTTAGTCCACTCCCACTTCTAAACTGGAGACATACTGGACCTCATTCAGAGGCGGTCGTTAGCTGCAAGCGGTTGCACTGAATCATGGCGGCTGCTTGCATCCTGAATGACTGCCTCCTTGTCGATCGCTAAGCTGTGGGTTAACACCCACAGCTCTAGCGACCGACATGGGTGATGGTCGCGATGGTCAAGACCATTGCGACCATCGGGGCTTATGACCAGACCCTAAGGTAGGGTCTGTGCACTTGTAAGCCCCAGGGAGCTTCCTGCTCTGATCGGGCAGGAAGCTACCCACTGACATCAGCAATGATGTCAGTGGGGCCGCCCACAAACGGCAAGCGTTCCGGTGGGAACGCCTTAGTTTGGGCAGGCATGCCCCCTGCCCGCCTACCAAACAGGGCGAGCTGTCACTCACCACCGACAGCTCGCACCGTCTGCTGCGAGACCCCTAGTGACGGAGCGTCCGTCGCTAGCCGGGTCTCGCGCATGCGCACGACGGAGCCGGCTCCATCATGCGCATGCCCAGTGGGGCAACATCGAGTCTGTTGTGAGCGCTCAGCGCTTGCGACCGACTCTGAATGACCCCCACTGTCCCTTTAAAAGTAGAAATAAAGGACCTTTTGAGCACCTATTATCACCATACACATGGCTTTACCTGACATTGTGGCAAAATGAATTGGTAAACCTTAGTAGAATACACACAGAAGTGAAGTGAACTACCACAGGAGGGTGTTTATTCCAAAGCACTACAGTATGGGGACCATTTACTAATGATCGCATTTACAATGTGATCTGGGCGCGATATTAGCCCCCATGATCACATTGCAGGATGCGATCATACCACCCAGATGTAACAAAAAGCACCCACTGGGACAGGGGCTCCGAAAGGAGCCCATTGCTGCAATGTGCTGGGAGTGAACTGACCGTGTCAGGACTCCAGCGCATGTTCCGCGGGGAGGGTTCAATTCACCAAACATCCTGAGCAACCTGAGGCTTACCAACATGTCCGATGTTTATGCAGTTGATCCAATTCTGCGTCCTTGGAAGCAGCAATCAGAGAAGCCGGCAGTAGGCGTCTATCTACACAAGGTGCCTCCTGCGGTATTTGCATATTTGAGCCTCTTTGTACTCAGCGTCTGTGCTATTTGCGTACAACTATGAATCAAGGCCTATGTTTCAGATGGCAAGGCCCCTTCTTCAGGTCTCCTACTTATTGTGCTTTCCATAGTCTTGGGACAAATATACTCCTCCTAAGGGAGTTCTTTTTACATTTATACTTCTGTGTGTTGCACTTAGTATTCACTACATTGTGAGCTCCTGTAAAATTACTGGGGGTGATCAGCCAGCACCATAGAAAACAACGTCATCTTTCTCACTTAATATGAGTATCATATTCTCACGGGCACCAGTATTCCGCATGTTTTATTGCAGTATACTGTACAGTGTGTGGATACAGTGTTATCTATGTATAGTAATATAGATTTAAAGAAAAATTGGGGTAATAATGGTGTAATGAATTTCATATTCTATAAAGAACGATTTCTTTCACGTTAGGTTTTCTTAATTATTGCCTTAAATAAAATGTCTATTATAGACGTCAAATTCTATTCAAAGTAATGTTAAGGTGACTTTCATAAGTAGGTTTAAATATTTATTTTTATTTTTAAATATTTGTTACTTAAAAGTGTAAAATAACTCTAAATTGGATGATATTAAACATATGTTATTATTTCTTTAGTACACATTTTGTCTAGTAGTTTTTTGAATGTCTTCTGTGAATGCGACTTTTATTATGGGGTGTCATTTTTGGCATAGTATTTCCTCTTACGCTTACAACGTATGCCAATTCTGTAGGAAATATTTTGGCTCTAAACTACACCTGTTTCACCTCATTAGCACAATTACAGACTTTAGTATTGTGTACATTTTTTTTTAATAAAATATGGCTTATAATAAAAGAAGCTTTTTAAGTAGCTTTTACTCATTTTTCCCTTAAGTTGCATTTATAGATCGACTGTCAATACACCTACAGCCATTGGTATTTTAATGGTGTTTACTTATGTTGCCTTCCAAATAAATTATAATGTAATCAGTGCTTAAAGTGCTCCTAGAGAAGTGGTGGAACTCACCCCCCCCCTCCCTTGGTGCTTTTTCAATAAAAGGACAGTGCACAGGCATGGTCTCAAAAGAAAGGGGCGTGGTCATGCAATAGTATTCCCAATTCAAATTACACCACACAGTAGCATAATCTTATCCATATTACACCACACATAGGGCCTGATTCAGAGCCGCTCGAAAGCAGCCGCTCGTTCGCTCCGAGCGATGTTCGCACCACTGCGCATACATATGGGTTGTAATACGCATGCGCGAACCAGTCATTGCGGTCGGAAATTGGGTGCTCGCAAAATAGCGAATGCCTGCTAATTTGAGTGACAGAATGAGGCATTTGTGGGTGGTAACAGGGGAAGGTGGTTGAGTGGAGTGGAGATCCGAACGCAGGCATGCCAAACGGTCAAAACGGGTGTTTTAAGGGTGTGCATAATTAACAAAGCAGCGTCATCGACCACGTCACTTGGTTGTTTCTTAGCCTGAACTGTTCGCATGATTGCGGTAGGAAAATCCAACCACAAGCACTGCGAGCAGTTCAGACACCTTTCGATGTACTCGATTAATGAAATAAATAGCGGAGATAATGTAGGATGCGAGCGGCCAGGGGGCGTCTTTACAAATAGCGAGCGCATATTTCGTTCGCTCGCTCAGACATAGAGGCGTCAACAGACCGCAAAGAGCGAGCGCTCAATTTAAATAGCCGGCCCCTTTTTCTGAACGAGCGAGCGCAAATAGCGTCCGGCTCTGAATCAGGCCCATAGTTCCCCTGATTCAAATGACACCATACAGTAGTGTCCCTTATTCATGTTATGACACACAGTAGTGCCCCTTTTACACAATGCCCACAGTAGTGCCTCTTATACTCAATGTCCACAGTAGTAGTGCCCACACAGTAGTGCCCCTTTTACACAATGCCCACAGTAGTGCCCCTTATACTCAATGCCCACAGTAGTAGTGCCCCTAATACACAAAATGCCAACAGTAGTAGTGCCCCTTATACAATGCCCACAGCAGTAGTGCCCCTTATGCAGTGCCCCAGTAGTGGTGCTCTTTATGAAGTGCCCCCAGTACTGGCAGTGCCCCTTATGCTGTGCCCACAGTAGTAGTGCCCCTTATGCAGTACCCCCAAGAGTGGGGCCCCTTATGCAGTGCTCCCCTATGCAATTCCCCCAGTAGTAGTACCCTCAGTCAGGGGCATATCTATAATGGGTGCAGGATCCCTGGGTTCAGGGGGGCCCACACCGCACACCCTGGACACAGAGGTAATTATATTTACCTCTCCGCCGATTCTCGAAGTGCTGCTCCGCAATGCCGGACCAACGCTGTAGAGCAGCAAACACTCACTGGGAAAATGGCCGCCATTTTCCCAGTGATCTGCGCATGTGCAGAAAAGATATCCCTGGGAAAGTAGGTGCGGGCGCCATTTTCCCAGAGACCCAGAATTGACAGCGCTCAGAGCCTTTGATCCGCAGTCACAGAGGAGGGGCCCAAAAGGAGGCTGCACACGGGCCCCCTCCTCTCTTAAAATGCCACTGCCCTCAGTAGTAGCGCCCCCTATGCAATGCCCCCAGTAGTAGTGCTCTCAGTAGTAGTGCCCCCTGTAGTAATGCCCCCTGTAGTAGTGCCCACAGTAGTAATGCCCCCTGTAGTTGTGCCCCCAATAGTAATGCTCCCTGTAGTAGTGCCCCCAATCACATTCAGTGCCCTGTATAGCATTTTCTGGATCGTCACCACCAACAATTTTTGTGAAAGAAATCAGCTGTGTTCGGTCTTGTAGCTGCTTTTATTTGCAAGGAATCTGTATATTTTCTTCATTGAAATGGGCCAATGAAGTGGAGTTTGCGGATATAGTAGCTGTACAGAAGCACACCCCCATCGAATCCTCTATTGTCCTTTTGTGTGCTCGCTGATAGAGCGCGCATGCGGACCGCCATGCCGCACCAGGTATCACCACCTATAGTCACGCCAGAGAATGGACATGACAATAAAATGTAGTTACAGTAGTGAAGTCCCGCACTATATAATACTATAAATAAAATAATATTATTGACCCACCCCTTCTGCATTAATAATTCTACCCTAGATCTGATCCCCCTTCCTGCTTAAAAATGATAACCAGATCTGGACTCCCTCATTAAAATCATGCCACAAATCTGCAACCCCCCATATTAAATAAATCTGACCCAGCTCCTTAATTAAAAATTACATCCCAATCTCATTAAGAGTTAGACCACAGATTTGATTCCTTCTCCCTCATAAAAAAAATCATACAGTTGCTCAAATATGACCCCCTCACTAATCAAAAATCAAATTGAAAATTGTGGACTGTATGTGAACCCCCCTTCATTAATAATCATACCAGAAAATCTCGCTCATTAAAAATTATGGACCAGATGTACAAAATCTATACCCTTTATCTTCAACCCCCCACTTATTGAAAAACTGCACCCCTTCGTTAAATAACATGCTCTTCCACAATATCCAATCATCCCCATACCCATCCCCGTTAAAAGTCCTCAGATCAAAGTGAGAATGGCAGTATAATCAAATTACTAATATACTCACCTGCTCCTGGCTACCCTCAGTCCTGTTGCTCTAATTGGTGGATAGCTCGAGCCACTCACTTATTAGCAGTGTGTATAGATATCCCACCACTGTGATTGATGGATGGCCACATAATTTTTCTGAAGAGATGTCTGCCGGGGAGGGAAGCAATCGGGAAGCTGACTGCCTATATACCGGCAGCCGGCTTCCCGACTGTCTTATCCCGGCAAGGGTGAAATGCCGGGCGTCTAGATGCGAGCGGACAGCCGCGGGGGGGAGGGTTAGGTTTAGGGCTCCCGGGGGGGACTTAGGGTTAGGCACCCCCCCGGGAGGGTTAGGGTTAGGCTAGGGGGAGGGAGGGTTAGGGTTAGGCACCCCCGGGGGGGACTTAGGGTTAGGCACCCCCCTGGGGGACTTAGGTTTAGGTAACGGGGAAGGGGGTGGTTAGGGTTAGGCACTTAGAGGGGGGATTAGGGTTAGGAACTTGGGGGGGAAGTTAGGGTTAGGCACCCCTAAGGAGGGTTAGGGTTAGGGGGGTTAGGTTAGTGGATACTTACCTATCCACGATCGGGATTTTCAGCGCTGTCGGGCTTCCGCTGCGTCGCAGTCTGCTCCTGTCGGGCTGCCGCTGACGGGAATCGACCGGCCGGCGGTATTTCATACCCATTCCTGTTTTCTAACATAGCCATATGGCCCGTAATTGTGAGTTAATTGTATAAAGTAAATGTGCTTAAGCTATATATTTTCAAGTCTACAGTGGAGCATTGTTGTTGAATTGCAGAGACAGTTTAAGCATACAACATCGGAGATCTCCAAAGTAGGCTTTGTCGGCACTGTCACATCCCCTTGCCAACTACTACCTACTGTACTTACCTATGGTAAATTTAAAGGCTACTTGTTTTGGATCTTGAACAGTTGGTTAGATTTAGTGTGTGTCTAACATATGCTTGCCAGCTCTAGGAATTTCTAGGAAACTTCTGAAATCCAGGGAGTTCTCATTGACTCCCATGAGAGGGATGCCACCTGCCAGGCAAGGCCGGTTCTAGACTTTGCGGAGCTCAGGGCGAAAGTTTCCTTTGGTGCCCTGAGCTCAGGTGGTGTGCTCATGGATAGAAAAAAAAAATCATAAGAAAAATACTAAATGCACTCTGCATGGTGGGGGGGCGCCATTTGACAGGGAGGGGGGCTGTTTGCGAGGGGGGATGCCATTTGCCAAGTGGGAGCTGTTTGCCTAATTCTTACCTTGTGAAGGCCGACAGGTCCCTCCTCTTTGCTGGTGCTCCTTTTTCTGGAGATGTGCTGCTGCTGCTGCTCTGAGTCCGTCATCTGCTCACCGCGGCTCATCCCAAAATGCCATGCGCAACATTGTTACACCCGGCACTGGCATTCTGGGGGACTGGGGACAGCACATTTTGTAAATATTGCAGTGGTGGCGGGCGAGAGCGGACGGGTGCAAGTAGGGTTACTGTGGACGCGCCCCCAGACCCCGGGCAACAGCCCTGCTTGCCCGACCCTAGAACCGCCACTGCTGCCGGGGACCTAATGATGTGTTTTGCTACAAATCACATTATTATAGCTATGATCCGCTGATGCCAATCACAGCATTACATGGTAGGGGCAGGGAATGATGACACAAATTGTGTCACCAAGCCCTCTGCCCTTGCCACTTAAAGCACCCTTCCGGGATTACTTGCCTGGAGGAGATGCACCTAAGGTAGATAGGCCCGCTATAACACCTAGGGGTAAATTTACTAAGATGGGAGTTCTATTTAAGAAGTGATGTTGCACATAGCAACCAATCAGATTCTACTTCTCATTTACCTAGCACCTTCTAGAAGATAATACCTGGAATCTGATTGGTTGCTATGAGCAACATCATTTCTTAATGGAACTCCCATCTTAGTAAATTTACCCCCTAGTGTAGTGGTTCCTTTTCTTTTGGCCATATACAGTCAATGTACAGTATATGCCCCACTCCCGCTGCCATGTCTTCAGATGACATTTGCAGTTTGAACTGAATGAGACAAATAGTTATTTCCCTGCCAATGTTACTTTGTCCTGTGGTGGCGAGGACTGCGCACATGATGTATGCTGGATATACCCAGCTTGCGGACACTGTAAACTGTGCAGAGAACATTTATACTATGCTAGAGAACGTATTTAACCAACAACTGAAGATTTATAATTGCAAATAACAATTTATATACATTTTTGCTTAATTGATCAGCAGAACCACAATGCTTGGTATACACTTTACCTTAGCTCTGATTTTCAGAAATATGTTTGGTATTTGGAATATATAAAGCTGTACACTTTATTTTGCTTTATTTTATGAATATATCAAATTGTAAATACATTCTTAAAATGTGTAAAAAAAATACATTTTAGTACAGTGCAGTACTTTTGTCTAATTAGACCTACCCACGTTACACTTTCACATCACACCTCTATTAAAAGTTATTTTATTAAAGTACATTTCAGTTTTATTAAACATTCTGCACATTTCCTTCCCAGCAATCTCAAAATAGGTAATTAGCAAATTTATTGTTGTAGGTGCCTGCACAAGGTACGGGCAACAAAGAGCTGTACTGAGTTGTAGCCATTTACTGTTAGTGAATGGTGCAGTTCACTCAAGGCTATGCAGCCCTGGCTGGAATAACCCACATTCTGTTTTGCTCCAAGCTAATTTAGTTGAGTAGTTGAAATTATACAAACACTGCATTAAATGACTTACACAAGGAAGTCATGTAAAACTAAAACTAAATATAAAAATATTAAGAGAAGGAAGTAACACCACGCTATGTGTAACAGCTTTAGTTATATCATCTATATTGGAAATAAAAATGTGACAAACTAAAAGTAGCTAATTATGTAAAGTTCTCCTTTTTTTTCATTCTGCGGATAATGGGCCTGATTTAGAATTGGACGCAATGGCGATATTTACGCAGATCTAGTGATTGTGCTAGTGTGCATGCATATATGTCGCAATGCGCACGTGCCGCTATTGCTTTGCGATTACGTTTGCACAGAGGATCTATTTGCAAAGTGAGTGACGGTAGTCAGCGTTTAGGGGAGGTAACGGGGGTGATCAGAAAAACACAGGCGTGCCGGACCGTTTGAACACCGTTTCATGGGCGTGCATGAATTAGCCATTGCATTCGCAGAATGAGAGCTCTCTGCGTATCAGGAGAGCTGCAGTGCTTGCGGCTGGGCAGACTTGCCTTACATGCTGCGTGACCAACCGATGAACGCCGATGTTACCGATATTTACGCAGGAGAGCGACATTGGACAGATATGAGAAGGCAGCAGTGGGCGTCCTTATGCTTGGGTAAGCTTTGGAAGACATTAGCATATTTTCGCAGCTGCGTCCAGTGCGGAATCTCAGCTGCGATTGCATTAGTGTCCTCTGCTGAATCAGGCCCTATGGGGCTAATTCTGATGTGATCACAACGCCAGACAAACGCTGCGTATAGAGTGGGAGCAATATGCTAATGCGACTATAAGCCTTTTTTCTGAGTTATGCGCATCTCTGCGAATGCACCGTCCCACCGCTCCGTTGGCAAGGGCAGCCATTATTAATGTGCTCGGTACTTACACCTAACCCGCACTAGCTGCTGTAGATCTGTTTGAATTTAGCGTTCACAATGCATATACTGTACACGACTCAGAGTACAACGCAGCTATAGAAACCCCTTTGATTGGCAGCTGAATAGTGAAGTGCATTTGGTGTAAAACAGCCATGCAGCTGAGATGTTCCGATTTCCCCCGGAAAGGTCACCAGGTTAATAAGTGTGTTTATGTGCTAATAGTATTTGTAACATTTTAACATTTTATAAAACTTTGGACAAACCTTTCACCAATGAGGAAATCACAATGCCTGTTTGAAGTAGAAGAAAGAACGTTTTGTATAGGAGTGAAGTCATATTAAGAAAAGGATGGAACACTAACATCTAATGGGGCATATGTATCAAAAAATGTGAAAAGATCATGTTTCTTTTCGCCAGACATCGTGTATCTTTTTGCTTTTTTTATCATCATATTTATCATGTTTTTTCACCAAAAATGGAAAAGTGATAAACCCCCTGAATTGTGATAATTTTCGCATTTTTGTTTTCGAATTAGATAATGGGAAAACAACTGCATAAATGATTTTTTCACGTTCCGATAAAAAAAAAATAACGACTGCGCATGCTCTGTTTCAGTTTTGGGCATGCGCAGTGAACGGTAGGTGGCGTTCTGCGTGAGTGACGAGCGGAATTCTAGTAATTCATCAAAATAAAGGAATCCCTTGATACTAGATTTTCGCTCCCCTTTAGTTTCTACTGATTTTCCCTACAAAAACTTCTACTTTTCTTCTATGGGTCATATACTGTGTATGTATGTGTGTATATATATATTGTGTTTGTGTGTGTGTGTGTGTGTGTGTATATATCTCACATAGTTCACCATAATAAAATAAACTCCATTCTTCTATAAGACAGGCATGTGTAGTACTTGTTAGATTGTTTGAACCCTATTTGTGGACCCATTTATAGAAATGGTAATTTTAATGATAAAAAAGAGAACTATTTATTTATAAGAGTTATCATTTATATATATTTTTTTTAAATTTAAAAAAACAAAACAAACAAAAAATATATATATAAAAATAGATTACAAGTAATACTGATTATTTAAATTTCATAAGTTTCATCTAAATAGCAATAACTAACATAGCTTATTTCAACATCAGTGGTGCTGGAATACAATTATCGGCAGCCAAAGTATGTTGAAAAAAACATGATAATTTTCACTTAAAAAAACGATAAAATGATGATACATAAGGCTCTCATTGATTTCAATTACAACAAAAATAACAATATAATAAAAAAACGAAAACCATACTTTGACGAAAAAAAATCTAAAAAATATGTGAAACACATTGATACATTTCCTCAAAACTTATCTCTAGTAAAAAACACTCGAAAACCATTTTTATCACCTTTTTTAAGGCAAAAAACTGTTGATACATATCCCCCAATGAGAGATAAGTTAATACCGTTTTGTGTTTTTATTTTCTTTCTTTCATTAAATTTGTTAGAATGTTTCTGCATAGAAAATATGTGCAGTACTGGAGTTTGACATGTAATACAAAAATCAAAAGTTATTTAAAAATTATTCTTTTTTTTTTACACATGACAGGTCCATGCTGAAGATCATCATCATCATCATGGATCTTTGGGCCTGATTCAGCATGGATTTCAAGGCTGCGTTCGCACGTACCCGGTCGATGTTTGTGTTCTGCGTCTTGGTATGGTGCTGCTGTTGCCACGCAATCGCATTCATTAGCTTATTTTCACAGTGTGCAGGTGCGTGTGAACGCAGTCTTGTGATCCGTGCTGAATCAGGCCCTTTGCTTGATGGCTTTCATGCCCACAACAGCTATGCTTCCTAACCGGCGTGTGGCAGAGAAGGGGTTATGACAGTCGTCTGAGGTCTATCCTTGGAGTTCTTCCAAATGAGGGTACATAGGAACAGTAGCATATATTAAGATTTTTGCTTATCATTGACTGGCACCTCCTTATGCATAGGCAGAGTATAGCAATGGATAATAACATGTCTTGTGTGCAACTCAATATTAGGAATTAATATATCAAGCAGTGAAAAGACTGAAGATGTGGACCATATCAACCAATCAGCTTCTAGCTATCATTTATCTGCACAGTCTATAAAAGGGATGCAGTTGAAATACTGTCCGGGGCTCAGAATGCCGGCACCGGAAAACAGACACCAGTCAGAATCCCGGTGCCGGAATCCCGATGGTATGTAGTGGGGTTAGGAAGAGGGTTAGGGTTAGTCACTAGGGGGAGGGTTAGGTTTAGGCACTAGGAGGGGAGGGTTAGGTTTAGGCACTAGGAAGGGAGGGTTAGGTTTACGGGGTAAGCAATCGGGAAGCCGACTGCCTAAATACCGGCAGCCGGCTTCCCGACTGTCATACCCCGGCAAGGGTGAAATGCCGGGCGTCTAGATGTAGACGCCCGCATTTCCCCGACGCCGGGAGACCGGCGCCCGGCATCCCGATCGTAGTGATGCCGGGCGCCGCGAGCGGACAGCCGCGCGGGGGAGGGTTAGGTTTAGGGCTCATGGGGGGACTTAGGGTTAGGCACCCCCCCGGGAGGGTTAGGCTAGGGGAGGGAGGGCTAGGGTTAGGCACCCCCCGGGGGGACTTACATTTAGGCAGCGGGGAAGGGGGTGGTTAGGGTTAGGCACTTAGAGGGGGGATTAGGGCTAGGCACTTGGGGGGGAAGTTAGGGTTAGGCACCCCTAAGGAAGGTTAAGGTTAGGGGGGTTAGGTTAGTAGATACTCACCTATCCACGATCAGGATTTCCAGCGCTGTCGGGCTTCCGCTGCTCGGAACTCTGCTGATGTCGGGCTGCCGCTGACGGGAATCGAACCGCCGGCCATGCGGCCGGTGGTATTTCATACCCATTCCGGTTTACGGTGTGAAAAGGGAGGGTTAGGGGTAGGGTTAGGATACTTACCCTGCAGGTGTCGATATCCTAACCATGTCAGGATGCCGGCATCGTAATTCTGACCACCGGGATCCCGAGAGCCGGCATATAAAATGATAGTTTGAACGAAGCTGATTGGTTGCTATTAGAAACCTCTCAACTTTATCTCTCTTGAAGGTTTGATACATCTCCCCCTTAAAATGGAAGCAAAATGAGGGGATGGGGCAATGGCAAATTATAAAATAACACAAACAAATGCAAACCATAGTTCTTTTTCAGCATGTTGGTTTAACAGTATATTTGTGGTTTGGTGAAAAGTTCAGCCCATTAAGAATAAACGTATGCCAAAACAACATGTGTAATTCAGGCTTAATATATCATTACTATGCATTGATGGGCACCACAGGAATCTGTTTATACTTTAACAGTGGCATTAGGAAAGAAAGAGGTAAAGTCAACACTAGCTTATAGTAGCAGCCGCTTCTAGTTACCATATAACATAGAAATAAATCAGATTGGCACATCAAACTATCAATAGAGATAAGCAAAATAATGTCACACTTTCTTGCAAACTAAGTTTTCATGACGGAACTGGTCGCCAAGACGAAACTGCAGAGATGTGAAGTTCCGGAAATAAAATCTTCATGCTCTGCTTTGGCTTCACCACTGCCCACTGAATTAAAAATTGTATTGCACAGAATTTAAAATCTATGAGCAGAGCTGGATGACGATGGTCCATTCATTCTGCTGCGGTGTGGCTGGCGTCGTACTGATAATGCTTAAGCCTCATTTTTTGCCAATAAAATATGTTAAATTTTGGAGACAGATGCAGCATTAAGCGATTACTTTGCAAATCAGTTTGAATATGCTCCCTCACCTCCATTCATTACACAGGATGGGTACGGGAGGCCGGCACTCGGGATCCCGGCTGTCAGAATCCCAACGCCGGCATCCCGATGGGGTTGTAATACTGACACTTGTTGATCATCATTCTAACCCTCCCCCGTCTCCCTATCCGAACCCTCCCTCCCTGGTGCCTGATCCTATCCTGCCCCTAGTGCCTAAATGCAACCTCCCCCTCCCCACACCCTAAACTTAACCCTCCCCCCCTAGTGCTTAACCCCTAAACCTAATGCTAACCCTCCCCCTTAGTGCCTAACCCCTAAACCTAATGCTAACCCTCCCCCCCCTAGTGCCAAACCCCTAAACCTAATGCTAACCTTCCCCCCAACCCCACTACTTACCTTCGGGATTCCGCCGATCAGGATGCCGGCACCGGGATTCTGCCAAGTGTCGGGATTCCGGCGTCGGTATTCTGAACGCCGAAATCCTAGCGGTCGGGATATTACCCATTACACAACACACCTACTCAAGGAGCCTAAATCATTCTACAGCAATCTCAAAAGGATCTAGAACAATAGTTCTTTACACTCTTACTTTACAAATTGGTAGGCTGCTCTCTGATGAATATTGGTTCAGCTCAAAAATGGCTGCATCCACCGTGTATACGAAAGGGGCATGTTACCAAATCAGAAAATTTAATTTATAGTGTCCTGTACACTTTAACACAATGGTGAAGTGTTATCATTGTAGTTTCAAAACTTTCAACTACAACTTTGTGATGACTTCAAATAGACATAGTTATTATTATGTATGTACCATATGCAGAAGAAGTACCTGCAGTATTTACACACATGCTAGACAGGTCAGATAAATGTGTGTTTTTTTGCATCGGAGCATGACGGGCCCACCGGTGGAATGCAGTGGTAGGGGGCCATGCTTTGGGGTGTGGTCAGTTACCACAGGGGATGAGGCCACTAGCCCCTAGAGAGGCTGGGACAGACATTAGAGGCTACGGGGTATATTTACTTTGGTGCTGGTTTTTAGAAGTGGAGATGTTGCCCATAGCAACCAATCAGATTCTAGCTATTATCTTCTAGAAGGTGTTAGATAAAGTAAGTACAATCTGATTGGTTGCTATAAGCAACATCTCCACTTCTAAAAACCCGCACTTTAGTAACTATACCACTAGTTAACCGACCCTCTGATAGAGTAACAATGTATAATTCAAGTGCACAGTCTGGAACCTGACATCAGAGCAAGTGGTGGGGCCTTCAGGCAGTAGGGCCCAGCGGGGAATTCCCCTGTACCCCTGTGGGCCAGCCCGAACCTGATCTTTGGTCTTGAGAATACAGCAACAGAGCATTGCGTCCATGAATTTTACCTTTAACACTGGCTCTACTAATAAAGGCAACATTGCATGGTGGAGTACTCAATTCTCTTCACTTCAATAGATCCCTATAGAGCATATTTGGCTGCAGTGAAAAAATGAGTTGATCTGTAGTACTGTCTGGCAGGTGACATCAAAGGTAGTTGTGCAAAAGTGGACTTTTATATACTGTAGGTGTGAGCCAGGAGTCAGCACGATGTCTGTACTTGCACACATGTTCTTATTTAGGGTCTATTGGGGCCTATGTGTCAAGTTGTGTGTTACATAAAATTATGCAGAAACTGACATTTATGCGTAATTGTATGTATTGTTCCTATGTACTAATGGCACAATGCAGTCTCCCATAAAATGCTAGCACTGCAGATCGCAGTCACCATTATTATCAATGGGGACTACGATCTGACCCCTATGTAGCAAACCCCAAAAAGTTAAACTTTTCGGACTTTGGCCCCAGTAGTTTACATCTTCAGATGGTGTAAACTGCTTTAAGCCTATGAAGGCTTGCGAGCAGGAGAAGGATCTTCTGATCTCTCTCCTGCAGCCTCCGGCCGGGTCGAGGAGCTGACACTGTACACATGCCCAGTGACAGCTTCCCCAAAGGAAGTCTTCCACAAATGTAAAATACTTCTACATTTAGCCGGGGATATATCTCGCAGCAGAGGCGTAACTAGGTATTTGAAGGCCCCATAGTAAAAGTTTGTAACATGTATTTTTGACAAGGTAGATGGGCCCCCCTCAGCTCTGGGTCCCATAGCAGCTGCACCCCTTGCACCTATGGTAGTTACGTCCATGTCTCGCAGGGACAGCGGTTACTGCAACCACTGTCTCTGCGAGTTCCCCTTTGTACATAGCGGGGATATTTTCATTAAAAATTAAAAAATCCCCTGCGATATGGATAGATAATAATCGCAGCATTTCCATGATTATTAGTACATAGACCCCTCTATGTTGGTAGAATAAATGTGATGAAGAAGTGGAAAAGGTTTGGGCTTTTTTTTATACATAGTATTTCAATGCACAAATTCACATTCACAACCAGCCGCAGTGATGTCACAATAAAAATCATGATGATCCCAGACTAATGTGCTTGTGCTGGACTTAACATATGAGCTTGTATACTGACAATAATGCTGAGAGGTGTATGCATTTCTTTGAGATCAAAAGATGAGTTATTCAGGTAATATATTTCAAGTCGTCATTTTTAGTATTTATAGACAGATAAATCACTTTGACATTACTGCACACTTTGGTGCCTCTAGTGATAAGCATGGACCGCACTCAATAAACCTGTAGTCTAAATGAAAATGATGCTACCCTTGGAGGACCCGAGAAGAAAATTAAACATAGAATGACCAATTATTGTTTTAAATCAGTAATATTTATGTTGCACTACCAATAAATTATAAGCCAGCCGGGAATCCAATTAAAATGTAAATTGCAATAATATCGGCCAAGTAATTAAAATAAAGAAATAGCAAACAGTATGTACTTTGCTGCGTTAAATTAAAGTTGTAGCTAAGATGTTCTAAAATATAATTACCTTCATAAATAGAATTTTACTTGCTGTTATTACCAGGGGCAGAGCCACACACACAATAAAAATAGCTTTATAGAAATGCAAGCAGATAAATACCCTCTTAACTATTCATGAGTATTTTATACAGGAGAGTTTTTATTTATTTTTAATTTGGTCATTTTAACCTTTATTGTAGTTTTATGCATAATATACCGAACCATCAATATAAAGTTATTTGGGGAAATTTTTTATAAAAACACATTTAACAATGGGTCGTTTTTGTGTCTTCACTGTCGATTTTTGACTAATCTATACATTGGGACTGCTCTCTTGATAACAGAGGGACTGGTTCAGCAGTACATGCTAGTGCACTGCTGATTGCAGATTCCTGATGTTTGGGAATCTGCGCGTGCGCAGGATCTGTTCTGTGCATGTGCAGAGTGGGTCCTGTGAAACTGCACACAGGCCCCGCTATAACTCTGCCTAATTAACAGGCAGAGGCATATATGGGGCAGTGCGTTCCCGGAAACGGGGCTTGTCACCGATGCAGTCCCTAGAAGTTGTTTTGCACATGTGCCGTTCCCAGAGCCTGCCCGATCCATTACACAGGTGCCAGGAAGCGGCCGGCACAGGTTGAGGACTGTCTCCTCCTCTCCGTGCAGCACGGGCAGCACCCTCATCCAAGAGAGTAGGAGCCATTGCTGAATGTGAATATCCTTTTCAATACTATCTGACTTTTATTGCCATAACTTGCATCAATAAGACAACCACCCTACATTCCAGTAATAAACTCACGGTTGATATTATCGCGATTATACTCCTCAGAGCCGTAACTAGACTTTTTGGTGCTCTGTGCCAGAAAGAGCATTGGCGCCCCCCTCATTTTTCAAAGGGACATAATGCACCCAAAAAAGGGCCATGGCTTCATGGGGAAGGGCCAGGGAAGAGGTAGGGGAGGCCAGGAGATGCTGGAGATGAAATAAGAGGAAGCTACAAGCAAGAATGATAATAAACAGAAATTTGACAGGCCCAAACAGCGCCCCCTGACCCGTGGTGCCCTGTGCGATGGCACCGGCCGCACTACCCTAGCTACGGCCCTGATACTCCTTAAAGATATACAACATACTTATCTAATAAATGAAAACAGATGACAACAGGAATTGTCTGAATTAAGTGGTAACATTTTTTTTGACATAGTAATTACATTTCCTTTTAATTAATTAGCTTTAGTATGGTGGCGGACAACAAGAACGGATAATATAAAATGAGACAGTCATACAGGGGTATAAGTTCATACTAGGAGCCCAGAGACAAGATTGTTGTTGGTGCCTCCCCTCCCCCCACCCCCTCCACTCGCATTCACTACCAGCACCCCAATCCCCGCAGCCCAGGGGTGAAGCTAGGTTATCAGTCACCGAGGGCAAGGATTCAGCTTGGAGTATCCACCGCTCATTCCCCTCCCCAGTATATAGTAGTCACCAATTACCTGTATGACTGCCATATGGTGCAGAGAACATCACAATGACCACCATCAGTGGCGTCACAAGCGAGGTGTGCGCCATGCCCAGGTCACCCGCCGAGTAGTGACACCAAAGTGCTGACTCCTGACAGGAGCCGGTTGCTGCACTGTAGCATTACATGCAGCACTCGGCTCCTAACACAGTGAGAAGCCAGCACTTTGAAACAGACTTGTCCCCGCATCTCCCGGACCCCCGGAGTGACTAAAACAGGGGTTCGGGCCATGAAGTTATGCCCCCTACTCGTTAAGTTATGCCCCCTGTCCCGTGAGGGGGAGGAGTATGATTGCACCCCCAAAGGCAGAGGAGACTGCAGCCCAGCACACAGCTAGTGCTGCTGACAGGTAATAGGGAGGTGTGTGTGGTGGTGGTGGAGGGGGCAGTGTCGTAACTAGTACCCCTCTCTGCGATGAGCAAACATTTTTAAACCTATTCCATGGTGCTTGCTGCCTGTAAGAAGGACATCCTTTTGGCTAGCTATGGTGGGGTCCATCTGGGCAGGTGAACTGCCTACTGTGAACCACACACTCTGAGTAGGGAGTTCTCTTACCATTTCTACTCTCAGCTAGTGAATTCCAGTGAATTCAAGTATTACAGTATTCCAGATTAAGGCCACACTCACATAAGCATATACTATATACTATACTCATACATGCCTACTCTACTGGGAATCACGGGAGGCTTCCAATTTTTTCGTGGAACCCCCACATCCCCGGAAGAGTAGGCATATCTCTCGCATCCCACCCACTTCCTAGTGAAGTGGGCAGGATGGGCAGATTTTACCTGGAATTTTCGGGTCCGTACAGAAGGGGCGGGGCTAAATGGCAAAAATCCCAATGACGTCTATCGTCTGGCCCCGCCACCCGAAGAGGAGAGCAGCAGGTCCCCTTGTGCTGCTACCGGGAAAGCTGCCCAGGAATGTCGGTAAGTATGACTATACTACTACTGGCCCTCTCACTTTTTTCTGCTAGCCTCAGCTGGATATCAGGATGCCTATAATGGCACCCAGCAGCTAGAATCTATGCAACAGTGCCGCCTGGAGTGTCCTTAGATGCTGTAATCACTGGCGATTGTGGCCCCACCCCTTGTGACATCAGATGGAGGGGGCGTAGCTTGCATTGGGCCTGCGAATAATGTTATATATATATCAAAATGGCCCTCGGCAGAAAAAAGGTTCCCCACCCCTAGTGTAGACCAACCCCATATTTATGTGCAGTGCATCTTTTACCTGGCTGTTGAAGTTTTGCAAATGGCTCCAACATTCATCAAACCCTGCCTAAAGGTGCACCGCAAGAGGTGTGCATTCTTCAACCCCTTCAGAAGTGAGACCTGCGTTCAAAATGTACAAAAACCTTGGAAACCCCTCCTCTAGATGCTACTTTCACTTGTTCTTAAATTTTATGATAAACCGTCATTTAGTGGTTGTGGCAGTAATTATTTATAATGTTGTCAGTAAAATGAATGCAATGGATTGGCAACCCTGATTATATTACTGAATAACAAATACCATATGCAATAGCTGAATAAACTTGTATGCCCAGTGCTAAGTGCTTAGATTTGATCTGTAGCCCACTTGGCTAATCCACTAAAATATTAGTATTTCTATTAACTACAAATATCTTTATCTTACCTTCTCTGTCCCTTGGCCTGCTCTAGTCGATGTTCCCAAGGCAGATTTGATGAGCTGCTTGGGGTGACAATTCATTCTTGCCTACCTTTTTTTTCACGGGGAAAAGAAGCAGGTGGGTTGAGATGGGGGCGTAATTGGCTTCAATTTAAATAGGGGCATGGCTAAATGGAGAAATTCATGAAGAATTGCGTCATTAAGCTCCGCCCCCTACACGGGGACCCGCGATCGCCGTGGAAATTCTGCCCACTTCACAAGGAAGTGGGCAGAATGCGGGAGAATTGCCTACCCGTCCGAGGGTGCAGGGGGGTTACCCGAAAAATCGGGGGCCTCCCACGAATTCCAGGAGAGTAGGCATGTACAGTATGTGTTTATTATTTATGAATAATAATGTTAATGTGGGCAGTTGTACTTGAAAACTGTGCTATGGATATCAGGAGGGAACCTGAGAAAAAATAGCTGTTCTAATGCTAGCAATAAGGAATAGTGGTGCGATAGGCATATATTATGTGGATCTTTCCCTCACAAAAATTTAATATACTACATGGTTTATGCACAACTGTGATGTTTCACGACTGGCACATGTGCAGGATCTGTACTGCGCGTGTGCCGATCTGTGCCTGCAATGACAATCGCAGTGCCCTCTAAGCTGCAGCACTGATTGACATGCTGCAGCCGATTGGAGGGGGGGAAGGGGCGGCAATAGCCAGTGTCCCAGAAAATGGGGGCATGTTGGCCCCATTTTTAGGGAGTGCTTATGTAATACCCCACTATGTGAAGTATTATGTCTTGACACTGTACAGCACGTTACATCATATGTGAGTGCCATTACATTACATAGGCATAACACAATTTCCAGGAGCCTCTGCAGCTGCTGAAGAGGCCATGAGCAGGTCATATGGGCAGCATCAGGTGGCCAGACATGTGATAGTTGGTCAGGGGAGAGCTGAAGTAGGGATGGCCATCGGTATGGTTACCATCGATGGCAAAATAGAAAGTGGCCATCAATGGTAATCAACTATGCAATGGATGACCATCGATGGATTCACCAACTGATGGTCATCTCTGTTCCATGACTGACTGGCCAGTGGGACAATCAGAAACAGGGGGTGTGGCTTCCCGGGTGTCAGGGTGGAGTTATGCTTCATTTCCCGGCACCTTGAAAAAACCCCCAAAAACTATTCGGTTATATTCTTCCATCGATGGAGGGAGATCTGGTTCACCCCCATTGATGGGAAAAACATTCAACATCAGCCATAAACCATCGATGATTATGAATCATCGATGGAGGATGGCCATCCCTAAGCTGAGGTAACGAACCTAGAGAGCAGAGCGATGCTGTGAGGAGGCATTGAGTATGGCATTTTCCATGTGAGACACCTGAAGCGGAGGGTCTGTGTCTCCCAGTGCTCCTGTCAGAGGGTGGTTGCAGTGTGAACCCAGCTGACAGGAGAAACATTTACCTCAAAATCAGAAGGGAGGTAACCGCTAATTACCTGACAGCTCAGGTGAGAGTTTCCCAGCACCCAGGGACAGACTATGCAGACTATGGCCCTCATTCAGAGCCACTCGCTAGCGGCAGTACGCTCGTTCCGAGCGATGTTCGCACATCTGCGCATGCGTACGGTTTTTAGTACGCATGCGCGAACCAGTCAGTGCGGCCGAAAATCGTTGGTACGCAATATAGCGAGGGCCTGCTATTTTGAGTGACAGAATGAGGCGTATGTGGGTGGTAACAGGGGAAGGTGCTTGAAAACGGGGAGTGGTGATCCGAACGCAGGCGTGCTTAAAGGTCAAAACGGGCGTTTTAAGGGAGTGCATAATTAACAAAGCAGCGTCATTGACCACGTCACTTGGTTTTTTTTAACTCAGAACTGCTTGCAAAATAGCGGTTGAAAACACCAACCACAAGAATAGCGAGCAGTTCATACGCTGTACGATGTACTCGATTAATCTAATAAATAGCGGACATGACGTATGGTGCGTGCGGCCAGGGGGCGTTTTTATCAAATAAACGAGCGTATGTTTTGCTCGCTCGTTCAGACGTAGAGGTGGGAACAGACTGCAATTTGCGAACGGATCATTTGAATAGCCACCCCTTGTTTTTGAACGAACGACCGCAAATAGCGAACGGCTCTGAATCAGGCCCTATGAGCACTATGCAGGGATGTGCTGACTCCTATCCCAACATAGACCGCAGAGTAGGGAGTTACTGTAGATAAATCTTCCTCCTATATGTACATGGGTTATCAGTATTGTCCATAGCAAGGAATACCCAGTACTGCACAGACTGGTCCCCTCAAGGGGAATTAGCAAAATAAAGGAACCCTGGGGAGCAGCTAGTTACACAATCATCTCCTGACTTATTGTGGCAGAGATAACAAGCTTAGAATCGTATGTGCACCAACGAAAGCATATTTATCAACAAGTATAGACTCTACAAGGGGAATTAATCTAGTCCAGGCTAAGGGCCTGGTTCAGCATGCACAAGCCCCGTAGCGAGTGAGAAATCACTTGCTCCGGGGCTCGCAACAAAACGTGGTGGCTCTCGATGTTGATCAACAGCTCGTTCCGTTTTGTAGGTGGGGAGGGGGGGTGGCTGAACAAACGGAGGCTTTCCCGAAGGAATGCCTGCTGTTTTTGGGCGGCCCTACTGACATCACAAGTGATGTCAGTAGTGGACTTCTGCTCTATTAGAGCAGGAAGTCCACTTGGGCTTGCGAGACCTGAGACCCTACCACAGGGTCTCCTCGCAAGCCCGATTGTCGCGATAATCGCGACCATCTCCTACCCACTCGTACTAGCTGTGGGTGGGCACCCACAGCTTTGCGAGCGGACAGGGGAAAAAAAATAAAATATTCCTCCCCACCCTGATTTATAGCATGCGCTCGCAAATAGGGAGCGCCTCTGAATCAGGTCCCAAGGTTCTTAAGAATAATACTGGTGTAGTGGACTGAGTTATGTATATTTATTGTTACGCAGAGGAATAGAAAGTTGCTAAATGAATTCTTCTGAAAAAGTGTAATGAGAAAGGTAATTGAAATGTTACGATGTGTTTATGAAAAATGTGGTAGAGTAGGAACAGGCATGTTGCTCTGATTGTTGTATAACATTTATGAAACTGTGTTACTGTGTATAATTTACTAGTGTTTTACCCTTGCATAAGTGGTTCCTGGTTCTCAAAGAGAAAATCATTTATTTATTGTGTCACTTTACTGTGATGGGATTGGGGACCACCTGCCTCTCTCTTGTGACGTGGAAAAGGAGAAGCGGCGTAAAAGGTGAGAAATACCCCAGGAGGGTATTACATTGAGGCCAGTGTATGCATCTTCTAATGCAGCTTCACTGGCCCCGGCTAGTATGAAAACACCGACCATCCTGCATAGCCTACGGGTTACTCAGATGACCGATGTTCACGCAGAGCGATCCGATGCTGCAGCAACGGATCACAGAAGCCGACAGGAGGCGCCTAATTACACAAGACGCCCCCCTGCAGCATTAGCATATTATCACAGAGCCGATGAGTACAAATGGCAGTATGACACGCGGACAACTCTGAAACAGGCCCTTAGTTCCCATTTAAATGTGTAATTCCCCATAAAAGTATTTGGGGGAAGGACAAAAAGAACAATTTATGTAACAATAAATCATATAGAACCCACTTAATTATTTTTGCAAATCATTTTTCATTGTCTAAATCGGAGGAAAATTGTATAAATGACTTATTATGCTTGAAAAAGAATTTCCAATGCATCTTTTATAGCAAAATCACTGGCATAATATT
The DNA here is from genome assembly GCA_031769625.1 of Taudactylus pleione. NCBI lineage: Eukaryota > Metazoa > Chordata > Amphibia > Anura > Myobatrachidae > Taudactylus > Taudactylus pleione. Next base: position 8,126,982 of record JAUIMM010000004.1, read on the forward strand.
GTTATTAGCAGTACCATAGTAGGTCATATTGGAGTGGCAAATGCCGGCTATAATTTACTGTTATAATGATCCAATAATCAGACCAGCACATTCATTATCCAGTAAGTTCTGCTAAGTGTCATAGCAAATTAACACTCAAACATGTTCTACTTCTTCTAGGGAGGCTGATAATCACAGGCTCCTAATTATTGCCATTACATCACTCTAACCTATGGATCAGTCCCCATGATCATGAGATCTGAAAGTGATGTTCCACTATAAAAACACACGTCAAACATATAGAAACGGCAAATTGCTAAAATCGCTGACACAAGTGAAATTTCTGCTGACTATCAGGGCCCGTCTAGTGATGAATGCATTCTTGACACAGCCTCACCGTTTGGACTTTGGAAATAATGAGTATCAATGTCCTAGCAAGGGAATATGCAAAGATAAAGGAGCCCTTTGTATCCTTAATTAAGGAAACTAGTAGCAGACTGTTCACAGCTAAAAGACTGTACATAATAATCATGCATTAATATTATGGTGGGGGTTGTGTTCACTGTACATTTTCATATCCCCAATTATAGTTCTGCAAGACAAGTTTAACAAAGGATGTGAATAAAATTTTCATAGCAAGACTATTGTAACAGGACATTTGAATGCACAGACATACAGAAATATATAGATAGATAGATACATAGATAGCTAGATAAGAGATAAATAGATACTAAGATAGATATATAGATAGACAGACAGAAAGAGACAGATAGATAGATAGATAGATAGATAGATAGATAGATAGATAGATAGATAAGAGATAAATAGATACTAAGATAGATAGATAGACAGAAAGAGACAGATAGATAGATAGATAGATAGATAGATGATAGATAGATAGATAAATAAAGAGATAAATAGATACTAAGATAGATCTAAGATAGATAGATAGATAGACAGACAGAAAGAGATAGATAGATACATAGATAGATAGATAGATAGATAGATAAGAGATAAATAGATACTAAGATAGATAGATAGATACTGAGATGGATAGATAGATAAATAGATACGAGACCAGGATAGCTAAGGGCAATCCGTCGCTCCGGGTCTCGTACCAAAGGGGGCGTGCTGTCGATGTAGAGTGACAGCACGCCCCCTTTGGTGGGCGGGCCGCGGGTGCGGCTGCCCAGACGGAGGCGTTCCCATGGGAACGCCTACCGTCTGGGGCCGGCCCCAGATGTCAGTGGGAGTGCTTTCGGCTCTGTTAGAGCCAAAAGCACTCTGGGGCTTGCGGTAATGAGACCCTACCACAAGGGTCTCGTCGCAAGCCTGATGGTCACGATGGTCTTGACCATCGCGATCATCTTCCTGGCCGCTCGCTATAGCTGTTGGTGGTCACCCACAGCTATGCGAGCGGCCAGGAGGCCGCTCTGATAACCAAGAAGGACGGCCCTGATTCAGAGCGAGTGCTCTGTCAGAGCGTCCGGCTCTTAATCAGGGCCTCTATTTCCCACCATATCTATATGTGCTCTCCCCATCTGTATGCACTATATTCCCCCCTTCATCTGTATGTGCTCGCTCTGCCCTCTCTCTTCTGTATGTGATCTCTCACACCCTCATCTGTATGTGCTCTCCCCTTCTCTCATCTATATGTGCTCTCCCCTTCTCTCATCTATTTGTGCTCTCCCCTTCTCTCATCTATATGTGCTCTCCCCTTCTCTCATCTATATGTGCTCTCCTCTTCTCTCACCTGTATGTGCTCTCCCCTTCTCTCATCTATATGTGTTCTCCCCCTCTCATCTGTATGTGCTCTCTCTCATCTATATGTGCTCTCCCCTTCTCTCATCTATATGTGCTCTCCCCTTCTCTCACCTGTATGTGCTCTCCCCTTCTCTCATCTATATGTGCTCTCCCCTTCTCTCACCTGTATGTGCTCTCCCCTTCTCTCATCTATATGTGTTCTCCCCCTCTCATCTGTATGTGCTCTCTCCCCTTCTCTCATCTGTATGTGCTCTCTCCCCTTCTCTCATCTATATGTGTTCTCCCCTTCTCTCATCTATATGTGCTCTCCCCTTCTCTCATCTATATGTGCTCTCCCCTTCTCTCATATATATGTGCTCTCCCCTTCTCTCATCTATATGTGCTCTCCCCTTCTCTCATATATATGTGCTCTCCCCTTCTCTCATCTATATGTGCTCTCCCCTTCTCTCATCTATATGTGCTCTCCCCTTCTCTCATATATATGTGCTCCCCCCTTCTCTCATCTATATGTGCTCTCCCCTTCTCTCATCTATATGTGCTCTCCCCTTCTCTCATATATATGTGCTCTCCCCTTCTCTCATCCATATGTGCTTTCTCCCCTTCTCTCATCTATATGTGCTCTCCCCTTCTCTCATCTATATGTGCTCTCTCCCCTTCTCTCATCTATATGTGATCTCTCCCACTCTCTCATCTGTATGTGATCTCTCACGACCCTCATCTGTATGTGCTCTCTCCCCTTCTCTCATCTGTATGTGCTCTCCCCTTCTCTCATCTATATGTGCTCTCCCCTTCTCTCATATATATGTGCTCTCCCCTTCTCTCATCTATATGTGCTCTCCCCTCTCTCATCTGTATGTGCTCTCCCCCTCTCATCTGTATGTGCTCTCTCCCCTCTCTCATCTGTATGTGCTCTCTCCCCCTCTCTCATCTGTATGTGTTCTCTCCCCCTCTCTCATCTATATGTGCTCTCTCCCCTTCTCTCATCTATATGTGCTCTCTCCCCTTCTCTCATCTGTATGTGCTCTCTCCACCCTCTCTCATCTGTATGTGCTCTCTCCCCCTCTCTCTTCTATATGTGCTCTCTCCCTTTCTCTCATCTAGTTGTGCTCTCTCCCCTTCTCTCATCTACATGTGCTCTCTCCCCTTCTCTCATCTGTATGTGCTCTCTCCCCCTCTCTCATCTGTATGTGATCTCTCCCACTCTCTCATCTGTATGTGATCTCTCACGACCCTCATCTGTATGTGCTCTCTCCCCCTCTCTCATCTGTATGTGCTCTCTCCCCCTCTCTCATCCATATGTGATCTCTCCCCCTCTCTCATCTGTATGTGATCTCTCACGACCCTCATCTGTATGTGCTCTCTCCCCCTCTCTCATCTGTATGTGCTCTCTCCCCCTCTCTCATCTGTATGTGATCTCTCCCCCTCTCTCATCTGTATGTGATCTCTCACGACCCTCATCTATATGTGCTCTCTCCCCTTCTGTATGTGTTCTATCCCCCCATATTTATATGTGCTCACACCCTCCTCTCTCCTCTTTGTGTTCTCTGTCCCCTGTTATCTGTATGTGCTCTCTCCCCCTTTTCTTCCTCATCTGTATGTGCTCTCTCCCCCTCCCTCATCTGTATGTGATCTCTCACGCTCTCATCTACATGTGCTCTCTCCCCTTCTCTCATCTGTATGTGATCTCTCCACCCTCTCATCTGTATGCACTCTGGGGGTCATTCAGACCCACTCGCGAGCGGCAGTATGCTCGCAAGTGGGTCGATGGTCCCCACTGCGCATGCGCACGACGGTGGGAGCTCAGTCATGCGCATGCGCGAGACCCGGCTAGCGAAGGACTTTCCATCGCTCCGGGTCTCGCACCAAAGGGGGTGTGCTGTCGATGTTGATTGACAGCACGCCCCCTTTGGTGGGCGTTCCGGGGGCGTGCCTGCCAGACGGAGGCGTTCCTATGGGAACGCCTACCGTCTGAAGCCGGCCCCGCTGACATCACTAGTGATGTCAGTGGGAGTGATTTTGGCTCTGATAGAGCCAAAATCACTCCTGGCCTTGCGGTTGTGAAACCCGACCACAGGGTTTCACTCGCAAGTCCGATGGTCGCGATGGTCAAGACCATCGCGACCATCTTGTTGGACGCTTGTATATGCTGTGGGTGGTGACCCACAGCTATACGAGCGTCCAGGAGGACGCTCCATTTTAATGGAGGTGGGCCCTGATTCAGAGCGGCACTCTGGTCAGAGCGTCCGGCTCTGAATCAGGGCATCTATTGCCCCCCTCATCTATATGAGCTCTCTCCCCTTCTCTCATCTGTATGTGATCTCTCCACCCTCTCATCTGTATGCACTCTATTCCCCCCCTCATCTATATGTGCTCTCTCCCCTTCTCTCATCTGTATGTGATCTCTCCACCCTCTCATCTGTATGCACTCTATTCCCCCCCTCATCTATATGTGCTCTCTCCCCCTCCCTCATCTGTACAGTATGTGATTTCTCTCCCTTCCCTCCCTAGCACATCTCTATGCCCAGGGACAGGATAGAGAGGGGGGTAATAAGCAGAACATGGTGCACCACTCAAAAGTTATCATTCCCGTGGATGCCGGGCATGGAATCTGTAAGAAATCCCGATGGAGGAGATGCCGGCTATCAGTACACTGACAGCAGCATCCCATTGGTTTGAATCCCTAACCCTCCTTTTTTGTACCCTAACACTAACCCTCCCTACCCCTCACGCTAACCCTCCCGGTAAGTGCCTAACCCTAACCTGCCCCCTTAGTGCCTAACCCTAACCTCCCCCCTTAGTGCCTAACCCTAACCTCCCAACAGTCGTGCCTGAACCTCCCCCCAGTTGTGCCTGTCTGGATTCTAACCCTAAACTCCCCCTGGGGTGCCTAAACCTAATGCTCCCCCCGCTGACGATCTCGCCGAAAGGCGATATCACTGACGATGCATGGGAGCGCACATCGTCATCGACATAACGGATACACACTGCCCTACTGTATGTGGGCGATATGTCGCCTGATCTGCCGGATTGGACAACATATCATCTAGTGTGTACCCGGCATAAGTTCCATAAAACACAAGCACACACATGAGGGTACATTTTAGCCAGCAGGCAGTTGCCATGCAGTAACAGTGTGGGAGGAAGTACCCATAGGAAACCCACACACACACAAGGAGGATATACCTTTTTCACACAAATAAAGCCCTGGTCAGGAATTAAACTCACAACCCCAATACCAGCATGCTGCCCAAGTAAGTAAGGTGAACTAAACCAATTCTAATTAATGGAAACGTGGTCTGAGGGGGCAGTGCCTAGTGAAGCAATTCTATGCTAATGGAAACACGAATAGTCCGGCCCGACCTCCAACCCTGGCACCCTGTATCTCCTCTTCGGGCACCTACCGGAGCAGAGAGGAGACTTTTTAAGATAGGCAAGTATAACTTGAAGCAATTGTAAGTTTACCAAAACAATATGGTCACTTTAAGAACCAAAGATGCATCATGAACAATATTTTCATACTCAGGGTTTAATTCAGAGCTGTAGGCAACTCCACTCTTATACCAAGGATAGGCCTTATGCAAAGTGTGCTTAAAATATTGACAACTAATTTCACAAGCAGGCGGCTGGTATTGAAGCAGGGACCTCATTCAGAGTCTCTCGCAAGATGCGATCGCTCGCTGGCAAAAAGGGGCCGGATATTGTAATGAAGTGCTCGCAGTGCGTCTCGTAAGGGCGCCCACTATGTTTTAGTGTCTAAAGACGCCCCCTTGCCACTCGCAACAGACATCATCTCCGGGAAATGAAGGATTAATCGGGACCATCGAGAGCCATCGGAGCTGCTCGCAGCCCTTGGGGTTGCCTTAGCCTGCCGCAAGCACTGCGATCAGTGCTGACTGAAATACATTCAGGTGATGTGTAACATGACGCAGGGGTGTATCTACCCATTGGCCAGGATGGCACTCGCCAGGGGCGCTGACCACAGGGTGGGTGCCACCCGGCAGTGCCACCAGTAGCCAAGGGGTGGACAAGTCCCCTGGGCCCCACAAGTGTAGGGCAGACCGCAGTGAGAGCAGTCTGCCCTACACAGTTTACAAACAGAAGTGTTTGTAATAGCAGCCAGCTAATGAGAGTCTGCCTGACTCTCATTAGCTGCTGCGTCGTCCGTGGAGGGAGCCGGCTGGAGCTCACTAATGAACTCCATGTTGCGGCTCCCCCCGCAGCATGTGATGGGAGAGATGTCATATGTCATGACGTCTCTCCCATGCAGGAGAATAACGGGCCGGGACTTGGCCAGCGGCGGTCGCGTCTGGAGCGGGGACCAGGTAAGTTTAATTTTTTTTAGTTCTTTGTGTTTGTGTGTAAGCCTGGCACGGGGGTGTTCACTACTGGGGGCACTTTATGGGGGGGTGCCCGCTACTGTATTGGGTTGGCCACTACTGGGGGCAATTTATGGGGGTGGCCACTACTGGGAGCACTGTATAGGGGTGGCCACTACTGGGGACAATCTATGGGGGTGGCCACTACCGGGAGCACTGTATAGGGGTGGCCACTACTGGGGGCAATATAAGGGGGGCACTGTAAAGGGGGGTCTACAAATGGGGGCACTGTATAGGGGACTTCTACTGGGGGCACTGTACAGGGGGGGCTACTACTGGGGGCAATGTATAGTGGGGACTACTACTGGGAGCACTGTATACGGGGGACTACTACTGGGTAATATTACTGGGGGCACTGTATAAGGGGGACTACTACTGAGTACTATTACTTGGGGCACTGTACAGGTGGGACTACTACTGGGTACTATTACAGGGGGCAGTGTATAGGGGGGACTACTACTGGGGGCAATGCAGCATAGGGGGGATTACTACTGGGGGCACTGTATAGGGGGGCTACTACTGGGGGCAATGTAGCATAGGGGGGATTACTACTGGGGGATTACTACTGGGGGCAATGTATAAGGGGAGTAGGGGGGCGCCAGTACATTACATTGCCAGGGCCGCTTGGATCCCTAGATACACCCCTGCCATGACGCTACTTTGTAAATTATGCACGCCCTTTAAAATGCATTTTGGTAGCCTGACACGCCTGCGTTCGCACAACCACTCCCCTGTTCACAAGCACCTTCCCCTGTTACCACCCACAAACGGCCTTTCCTGTCAATCAACTATCGGGAGTCACTTTCTGCTCACAAGCGCTACAAGCGACCGATTTTGTGATCGCAAGGACTCGTACGCACATGCGCACAACAAAGTGCACGCATGCGTGGTCTGTTAACATCGGCCACATACGAGCGAGCGGCCACTTGCGAGAGACTCTGAATGAGGTCCCAGGTGCATAGAAGCAACTATCTGAATATAATGGGATATTCACATTTATTTACGAGCGCGGCAAGCGGCTGCAGATGTGGCTGCTTTGCATGCAATTCCAAATCAGACCCTCAGTAGTTTCCTCTGATCATCTCAGGATTTTACACTATATTTTCATATTCAATTGACAGAACTTGTATAAGTAAATATTCAGCAGATAACTAAAAATTAAAATACAAGTACGAGCAAGAAATATAAAACCATGTTGCACTGCAGGTTGGGAAGAGTAAAATGTGCAGAGAGATCTATAGTGGGGAAAGGGGAGTGTCTGTGCTTAAATTTACACTTCAGTGGAAAAACAATGCTACAGTGCAGCACCCAGCTCCTGTCACTTAGGAGGGTGACACCCGGGTGCGGCAGGGCCGAATTAAGGCCCACATGGGCCTGGAGCTGAAAATGTTCAAGGGCCTATACTGAGATGAGGAATACCTGTGATTGGTGCTGTGTGGGTGTGGTCAAAGTCACCTTGGTGTGTACACCCCCTACACTATAAGACACAATGTCTCCGTAACTACATAGAAATAGAAAAATTGCATAATGTTTTTTAGGGGGAAAACTAGAAAAACTATTTAAATACTTAAAATGTATGGCCAGTTAGGCAGCTGGTAATCATGCTGTCATGTTGATGGGCTTATTTTTATGTGGAGGCCTGGAGCTGTAGCTCCATCCGCCCCATTGTTAATCTGGCCCTGGGGTGCGGCCCGTACCCCCCTTGTGACCCCACCGGACATTATATAATGTGTATTCACCACATGCATGTTATAACTATATTAATATATTACATGAAAAAGTAAGGCTTAATAATAAACTTATACAACATAGGTGCTACTAAAGATATTAGTCACAAATGACTTCCCTGGCTTTATTAAAGAAAGATGCTTTCGGAAAAACACTACACACTGGAAAAAATATTAAAAACGTAAACGGAGATATTAGAAACATTCTTGGATTCTCTTATCACCCCTTTTTATAACACAATAGTACATAGTCAAGAGCATGTTAAAGAGATTAACAATAAGATTAGAATGGTGGTCCAATTGAAACCAGAACTATTACAGTTCCTCTATTACTTAGATTTGTTTGACACGTGTATTATTTGAAGGTGAACATAAAGACAAAAAGTAAATAATAGGATTCCTTTTTGTTTTTGTACAGAAGACAAGAACAATTGTTTCTGTTCCATCCTACTGTATAATATATCTAACCGTAATTATATTTGTTTTTGAAATATTAATATTAAGAGGATGCATTTCCAAGCTGTGTCATTTAAATAATGCCTCTTAATTGTAATTTTTTTTCAAATGCACAGTAATACAATACAGTTATAACTAGGGGTGTACACCGGCCACTTTTCGTGTTTTGTGTTTTGGATCTGTATTTTTTTTAAAAAAAGCATAAAAACAGCTAAAATCACAGAATTTGTGGGTTTTTCTGCTCCTATGCTATTATTAACCTCAATTACCTTAATTTCCACTCATTTCCAGTCTATTCTGAACACCTCACACCTCACAATAGTGTGTTTATGTCCAAAAGGTTGCACCGAGGTAGCTGGATGACTATGCTAAGAAATACGAGTGGGCGGCACAAACACGTGGCCAATCTAGGAGTGACACTGCAGTGGCAGACAGGATGGCAGTTTGAAAAACTAGGCCCCAAACAGTACATAATAAGAAAAAAAAGAGGTGCAAGATGGAATTGTCCTTGGGCCCTCCCACCCACCCTTATGTTGTATAAACAGGACATGCACGCTTTAACAAACCAATCATTTCAGCGCCAGGGTCTGCCACACGACAGTGGCTGAAATGATTGGTTCGTTTGGGCCCCCACAAAACAAGCTGGCAATTAATCTGTCCCTGCACAAACTGGCTCTACGGAGGCAAGATGACAAGGTTCCGGGTGCACTAAACACTCTTTCGGGGTACACACTGGAGGGAGGGCAACTCAGGTAAAATAGAGCCAGTTTGTACAGGGGCCTCCAAATTGCCTCTTTTTCCTGCCAGTACAGGTACGGACTGTCTGACATGCCTACTTGGATGCTGTCACGGATGTAATCTCCACCATTCTGTCAATGGTGACAGTATCATATGCAGTGACAGTAGACATGTTAGAAATTGTTGCTAGGTCCTTCAGTCCGGACCAGATGTCCAAACTTGGTCCTGCCTGCCCTGCATCACCGCCAGCGGGTTGCTTAGGATACCTAAGTTGTTTCCTGGCAGCCCCAGTTGCGGGAGAAAATGAAGAAGGAGCTGTTGACGTGTCACGTTCCGCTTCAGCTGACAGTGTTTTCACCAGCAGGTCTTTGCACCTCTGCAGGCTTGTGTCGGCCAGAAAGAGAGACACCACATAGGCTTTAAACCTAGGATCGAGCACGGTGGCCAAAATGTAGTGGTCTGATTTCAACAGATTGACCACCCTGGAATCCTGGCAAAGCGAATGAAGGGTTTCATCCACAAGTCCCAAATGCTGAGCGGAATTGCTCCGTCTTAGCTCCTCCTTCACTTTCTCCAGCTGCTTCTGCAAAAGCCTGATGAGGGGAATGACCTGACTCAAGCTGGCTGTGTCTGAACTGACTTCACGTGTGGCAAGTTCGAAGGGCTGGAGAACCTTGCACAACACGGAAATTATTCTCCACTGCACTTGAGTCAGGTGCATACCCAGTCCTTTGCCTATGTCATAGGTGGATGTATAGGCTTGAATGGCCTTTTGCTGATCCTCCATCCTCTGAAGCATATAGAGGGTTGAGTTACACCGCGTCACAACCTCTTGCTTCAGGTGATGGCAGGGCAGGTTCAAAAGTGTTTGCTGGCGCTCCAGTCTTCGGCACGCAGTTGCTGAATGGCGAAAGTGGGCAGAAATTTTTCGGGCCACCCAAAGCGTCTCCTGCACGCCCCTGTCGCTTTTCAGAAAATTCTGCACCACCAAGTTTATTGTGTGAGCAAAACATGGGACGTGCTGGAATTTGCCCAGATGTAATGCCCGCACAATATTGGTGGCGTTGTCAGATATCACAAATCCCCAGGAGAGTCTAAGTGGGGTAAGCCACTGAGCGATGATTTCCCTCAGTTTCTCTAAGAGGTTGTCGGTGGTGTTCCTCTTACTGAAACCGGTGATACACAGCGTAGCCTGCCTTGGAACGAGCTGGTGTTTCTGAGATGCTGCTACTGGTGACGCTGCTGTTGTTGCTGCATAAGGTGATACATCTACCCAGTGGGCTGTCACAGTCATGTAGTCCTTAGTCTGCCCTGTTCCACTTGTCCACATGTCCGTAGTTAAGTGGACATTGGGTACAACCGCATATTTCAGGACACTGAGGACACTTTTTCTGACGTTTCTGTACAGTCTCGGTATCGCCTGCCTAGTGAAATGGAATCTAGACGGGATTTGGAACCGGGGACACACTACCTCCATCAATTGTCTAAATCCCACTGCACTAATGGCGGATACTGGATGCACGTCTAACACCAACATAGCAGTCAAGGCCTCAGTTATACATTTTACTTCAGGATGACTGCTGTCGTACTTCATCCTCCTCGCTAAGGACTGTTGGAGGATCAATTGTTTAGTAAAAGTAGTGGTGTTCCTACTTCCTCTCTGGGATGATGAACAACTCCCAGCAGCAGCAACAGCAGCAGCGGCAGCATTAGGTGTAGCAATGCAGGATCCTCCGGAAGAATCCCAGGATAGGAGAATCAGTCATGCCAGTGACATGGCCTGCAGGACTACTTCCGATCCTGACTAAGGAGGAAATTGACGAGGAGGGAGTTGATGGTGTGGTTTGCAGGCGCTTGGATACAACAGGACAACGGGATTTAGGTGTCATTGGACTGCTTACGGTCTTAGCCAAAGTTTCTGAACTTGACAGTAACTTTTTATGAACGCGCTGCAGGTGCCGTATAAGGGAGGATGTTTCTAGGTGGTTAACGTCCCTACCCCTACTTATTTCACCTTTACATATGGTACATATGACAAGACAATTGTTGTCCGGATTTGGATAGAAATATTCCCAGACCAAAGAGGTGGAATGTTTGGTCTTCTGCCCAGGCATGACCGTGATGGGCTTTTTCATCCCACGGACAACTGTGTCCCCTGGAACCTGATTTAAACAAACCACATCACCATCAGAATCCTCCTCGCCAACTTCCTCCTCAGCGCAAGCTACACCAGTATCCTCATCCAGTTGTACTTCAACAGTGACATCTTCAATTTGCATATCAGCAAGTGGACTGTGGGTGCTCCTTTCAGCACTTGCAGGGGGCGTGCAAATGGTGGAAAGAGCCACCTCTTCCCGTCCAGTGCTGGGAAGGTCAGGCATCACAACCGCCACCACACTTTGACTCTCCTTGGGGTTATGTGATATCTTCTTAGAATGCACAGTTCTTCACTGTGCTTTTGCCAGCTTAACTCGTTTGATTTTTTTAGCGGGAGGAGGGCTTCCATCGTCATGTGAAGCTGAACCACTTGTCATGAACATAGGGAAAGACCTTAACCGTTCCTTGCCACTCCGTGTCGTAAATGGCATATTGGCAAGTTTACGTTTCTCTTCAGATGATTTAAATGTTTTTTTCAAGGTCATTTTCCTGAACTTTGTCATTTGGGATTGTATGTGCCCTCTACTATGATATTGGGCATCGGCCTTGGCAGACGACGTTGATAGCATGTTATCATCTATGTCATGACTAGTGGCAGCAGCTTCAGCACTAGGAGGAAGTGGTTCTTGATCTTTCCCTATTTTATTTTTATCGGAGAAAGTTTGGTCCTCCATTTATGTTATATTGATATATACGTGTGGGTAAGGCGCACACAAACACAGAAAATTATTTTTTATTTTTGTTGGAGACTAGTGAACTTTGTGAGTTATACCATCCTTTAAGAAATGAGCCAGCCGGCCCTTTACCTATGACACAGGTGCACGCTTGGCACTACTTTGTTGATGCACATGCGGCTACTGCGCACACAATTCACAAACACAAAAAAATATTGTTTTTTATTTTGCTTGGAGTGCACTTTGGGGGATACAGCACCCTTTAACGGTCAAGCCAGCCGGCCCTTTACTTATGACACAGGCGCATGCTTGGCACTACTTTGTTGATGCACGTGCGGCTACTGCGCAAAAAATTCACAAACAAAAAAATATATTTTTATTTTTTTTGGAGTGCACTTTGGGGGTTACAGCACCCTTTAACAGTCAAGCCAGCCGGCCCTTTACCTATGACACAGGCGCACGCTTGGCGCTACTTTGTTGATGCACGTGCGGCTACTGCGCACACAATTCACAAACACAAAAAAAATATTTTTTTATTTTGTTTGGAGTGCCCTTTGGGGGTTACAGCACCCTTTACCGGACAAGCCAGCCGGCCCTTTACTTATGGGACACAGGCGCACGCTTGGCACTACTCCTTTGTTGATGCATGTGCAGCCACAGTGCACACAATTCACAAACACAGAAAATATTTTTTTATTTTGCTTGGAGTGCACTTTGGGGGTTACAGCACCTTTTAACGGTCAAGCCAGCCTGCCCTTACTTATGACACAGGCGCACGCTTGGAACTACTTTGTTGATGCACGTGCGGCTACTGCGCACAAAATTCACAAACACAAAAAAATATATCTTTTTATTTTGTTTGGAGTGCACTTTTGGGGTTACAGCACCCTTTAACGGTCAAGCCAGCCAGCCATTTACCTATGACACAGGCGCACGCTTGGCGCTACTTTGTTGATGTACGTGCGGCTACTGTGCACACAAGTCACAAACACAAAAAAAAATATATTTTTTTTTTTGGAGTGCACTTTGGGGGTTACAGCACCCTTTAACAGTCAAGCCAGCCAGCCCTTTACCTATGACAAAGGCGCACGCTTGGCGCTACTTTGTTGATGCACGTGCGGCTACTGTGCACACAATTCGCAAACACAAAAAAATATATTTTTTTATTTTGTTTGGAGTGCCCTTTGGGGGTTACAGCACCCTTTAACGGACAAGCCAGCCGGCCCTTTACTTATGGGACACAGGCGCACACTTGGTGCTGCTCTTTTGTTGATACACGTGCAGCCACAGTGCACACAATTCACAAACACAGAAAATATTTTTTTATTTTGTTTGGAGTGCACTTTGGGGGTTACAGCACCCTTTAACGGTCAAGCCAGTCGGCAATTTACTTATGACACAGGCGCACGCTTGGCACTACTTTGTTGATGCACGTGCGGCTACTGCGCACACAATTCACAAACACAAAAAAAAATATTTTTTAATTTTGTTTGGAGTGCACATTGGGGGTTACAGCACCCTTTAATGGTCAAGCCAGCTGGCCCTTTACCTATGACAGGCGCAAGCTTGTCGCTACTTTGTTGATGCACGTGCGGCTACTGCGCACACAATTCACAAAAAAAATATATTTTTTTATTTTGTTTGGATTGCCCTTTGGGGGTTACAGCACCCTTTAACAGACAAGCCAGCCAGCCCTGTACTTATGGGACACAAGCTCACGCTTGGCGTTGCTCCTTTGTTGATGCACATGCGGCTAATGCGCACACAATTCACAAACAGACAAAAATATATATTTTTATTTTTTTTGGAGAGCACTTTGGGGTTACAGCACCCTTTAACGGTGAAGCCTGCTGGCCCTTTACCTATGACACAGGCGCTCGCTTGGCGCTACTTTGTTGATGCACGTGCGGCTACTGCGCACACAATTCACAGACACAAAAACATATATTTTTTTATTTTGTTTGGAGCACCCTTTGTGGGTTACAGCACCCTTTAACGGACAAGCCAGCCGGCCCTTTACTTATGGGACACAGGCGCACGCTTGGCGCTGCTCCTTTGTTGATGCACATTTAGCCTCAGTGCATACAATTCACAAACACATTATTTTTTTTTTTATTTTGTTTGGAGTTCACTTTTCTGGGTTACAGCATCCTTTCACGGTCAAGCCAACTGGCCCTTTACTTATGACACAGGCGCACGCTTGGCACTACTTTGTTGATGCACGTGCGGCTACTGCGCACGCAATTCACAAACACAGAAAAATATTTATTTTTTTTGCACTTGGGGGGAGCAACCCTGATGGACAGAGCACCCCCTGGACAACACTACAGCACCCCTTTAGGACTGGGACACTGCACAGGACTTTGGAGTGGACACAGCCCCTATGGACAACTGACTGCACAACACAGTCCAGCCAGCCCCTATGGACTTTGGAGGAGTGGACACAGCCCCTCTGGACAACAGCAGCACAGCACAACACAGCCAGACCCTATGGACTTTGGAGGAGTGGACACAGCCCCTATGGACAACAGCAGCACAGCACAACACAGCCAGCCCCTATGGACTTTGGAGGAGTGGACACAGCCCCTATGGACAACAGCAGCACAGCACAACACAGCCAGCCCCTATGGACTTTGGAGGAGTGGACACAGCCCCTATGGACAACAGCAGCACAGCACAACACTACACTACCCTACACAGCCCAGCCAGCCCTAACTCCCACCCTCCCTCTTCACTGTCCACAGCCGAGAGAGAAAATGGTGCCGACGTGGGTACCTTATATAGAATCCAAAACCCGCGAGACCCGGAAGACGGGATGATGACGTTTTGCCTCGATTTCAGATCTGAGTAAGGCGGGAAAAGTCGAGCCTGACTCAGATCGGCCTCGGATCGGGGGGGCTCAGGGGGTTTCGGATTTCAGAAATCCGAACCCGCTCACCCCTAGTTATAACAGAATCCCAAAATAAGTGTCAAATGAACTGACTTTAAAACTTTTTTTTACTGTTCCAGGGGAGACTCTGCCCCGGATTATGCTGCATATGATCTCTATACTGGTTGAGTTAAATAGAGAATACGGAGATCAGCTGCCTCACAAAAACAGTTGCTGTCCAAAAGAAAGGACCCAACTTTTACACAGATAGTGCTGCGCGAACCCCAATTTGGAATATATAATCACAGGGCGATAATTGTGAGTAAGCCTGATGGTGAAACGTGCGTCAATCTATTTTCAGGTCCAGCCAGCCAGCTGATTGGTCTGCAGTGCCAGTCCCATGCTGACCACTGGTAGATGTTTTGTTTAGGTAGTATCTAGATGCCCCTCATGGAGCGGACCCTGACGTCGTCAGTTACTGTCCGTCATTCCCTACTATCCACGTTGACATAGAGGGGGAATATAAACCTGTGGCAAACAAAGTAAGCCTCCGTGCCCGAAGCATGGAGAGCAACCAAATTTCTTCGCTTGGTGGCCTTTATGGGCATGGCACTGCACTTCCGCCTTCACCTAACGTCACTTCCAGTTCCTTACAATGAATGGGGAAATAAGCTCAACTGTTTTGTTTACCACTGTGGGGGATTGGCTCCCAGCCAGCATCTAGCTGATTGAGGACCTACGCTAGACATAACACTGACCGCACATACATGCTGTGACATATTACCAATCTGGACTAAGGGTGAGCGGGTTCGGATTTCTTAAATCCGAACCCCCCCGAGCCCCCCCGATCCGAGGCTCGACTTTTCCCGCCTGACTCAGATCTGAAATCGAGGCAAAACGTCATCATCCCGCCTTCCGGGTCTCGCGAGTTTTGGATTCTATATAAGGTACCCGCGTTGGCACCATTTTCTCACTTGGCTGTGGACAGTGAAGAGGGTGGGTGGGAGTTAGGGTTGGCTGGGCTGTGTAGTGTAGTGTAGTGCAGTGTAGTGTTGTGCTGTGCTGCGCTGTGCAGCTGTTGTCCATAGGGGCTGTGTCCAATCCTCCAAAGTCCATAGGGGCTGGCTGTGTTGTGCTGTGCTGCTGTTGTCCGTAGGGGCTGTGTCCACTCCTGCAAAGTCCATAGGGGCTGGCTGTGTTGTGCTGTGCTGCTGTTGTCCATAGGGGCTGTGTCCACTCCTCCAAAGTCCATAGGGGCTGGCTGTGTTGTGCTCTGCTGCTGTTGTCCATAGGGGCTGTGTCCGCTCCTCCAAAGTCCATAGGGGCTGGCTGTACTGTGTTGTGCAGTCAGTTGTCCATAGGAGCTGTGTCCACACCAAATTCCTGTGCAGTGTCCCAGTCTAAAAGGGGTGCTGTAGTATTGTCCAGGGGGTGCTCTATCCATCAGGGGTGCTCCCCCAGACTGCAAAAAAATATATTTTTTCTGTGTTTGTGAATTGTGTGCGCAATAACCGCACGTGCATCAACAAAGTAGCGCCAAGCGTGCACCTGTGTCATAAGTAAAGGGCTGGCTGGCTTGACCATTAAAAGGTGCTGTAACCCCCAAAGTGCACTCCAAACAAAATAAAAAAATATTTTCTGTGTTTGTGAATTGTGTGCACTGTGGCTGCACGTGCATCAACAAAGGAGCAGCGCCAAGCGTGCACCTGTGTCCCATAAGTAAAGGGCCGGCTGGCTTGTCCGTTAAAGGGTGCTGTAATCCCCAAAGTGCACTCCAAAAAAAAAAAAAAATATGTTTTTTTGTGTTTGTGAATTGTGTGTGCAGTAGCCGCATGTGTATCAACAAAGTAGAGCCAAGCGTGCACCTGTGTCATAAGTAAAGGGCCAGCTGGCTTGACCGTTAAAGGGTGCTGTAACCCCCAAAGTGCACTCCAAACCAAATAAAAAAATATTTTCTGTGTTTGTGAATTGTGTGCACTGTGGCTGCACGTGCATCAACAAAGGAGCAGTGCCAAGCATGCGTCTGTGTCCCATACTGTGTCCCATAAGTAAAGGGCCAGCTGTCTTGTCCGTTAAAGGGTGGTGTAACCCTCAAAGTGCGATCCACAAAAAATAAAAAATTCTTTTTTTTCTGTCTTTGTGAATTGTGTGGGCTGTAGCCACACCTGCATCCTCAAAGCAGCAGCGACAAGCGTGCGTTTGTCTGTTAAAGGGTGGTGTAACCCTCAAAGTGCACTCCACAAACAATAAAAAAATTCTTATTTTTTTTCTGTCTTTGTGAATTGTGTGGGCTGTAGCCGTACCTGCATCCTCAAAACAGCAGCGACAAGCGTGCGTCTGTGTCCCATAAGTAAAGGGCCAGCTGGCTTGTCCGTTAAAGAGTGCTGTAACCCCCAAAGTGCACTGTGGCAGCACGTGCATCAACAAAGTAGCGCCAAGTGTGCGTCTGTCTGTCATAAGTAAAGGGCCATCTGGCTCATCTGTTAAAGGGTGGTGTAACCCCCAAAGTGCACTCCAAACAAAATAAAAAAATATTTTCTGTGTTTGTGAATTGTGTGCACTGTAGCTGCACGTGCATCAACAAAGGAGCAGTGCCAAGCATGCGCCTGTGTCCCATAAGTCTGTTAGAGGGTGGTGTAACCCCCAAAGTGCACTCCACAAAATATAAACAATTCTTTTTTTTCCGTGTTTGTGTGCGAAATGTATGCGCAGTAGCCGCACGTGCATCAACACAGCAGCAGCGCCAAGTGTGCACCTGTGTCATAAGTCAAGGGCCGGTTTGGACATCTGGTCCGGACTGAAGGACGTGCCAACAATTCCTGACATGTCTACTGTCACTGCATATGATACTGTCACCACTGACAGAATGGTGGAGGAATTATTTTCTGTGTTTGTGAATTGTGTGCACTGTGGCTGCATGTGAATCAACAAAGGAGCTGCGCCAAGCGTGCGCCTGTGTCATAAGTAAAGGGCCGGCTGGCTTGTCTGTTAAAGGGTGCTGTAACCCCCAAAGTGCACTCCAAAAAAAATTACAAATTCTTATTTTTTTTTTCTGTCTTTGTGAATTGTGTGGGCTGTAGCCGCACCTGCATCCTCAAAGCAGCAGCGACAAGCGTGCATCTGTCTGTTAAAGGGTGTTGTAACCCCCAAAGTGTGCTCCACAAACAATAAAAAAATTCTTTTTTTTTCTGTCTTTGTGAATTGTGTGGGCTGTAGCTGCACCTGCATCCTCAAAGCAGCAGCGACAAGCGTGCGTCTGTCTGTTAAAGGGTGGTGTAACCCTCAAAGTGCGCTCCACAAACAATAAAAAAATTCTTCTTTTTTTTCTGTCTTTGTGAATTGTGTGGGCTGTAGCTGCACCTGCATCCTCAAAGCAGCAGCGACAAGCATGCATCTGTCTGTTAAAGGGTGGTGTAACCCTCAAAGTGCGCTCCACAAACAATAAAAAAATTCTTCTTTTTTTTTTTTCTTTGTGACTTGTGTGGGTTGTAGCCGCACCTGCATCCTTAAAGCAGCAGTGACAAGCATGCGTCTGTCTGTTAAAGGGTGGTGTAACCCTCAAAGTGCGCTCCACAAACAATAAAAAAAATTTTCTTTTTTTTTCTGTCTTTGTGAATTGTGTGGGCTGTAGCCGCACCTGCATCCCCAAAGCAGCAGCAACAAGCGTGCGTCTGTGTCCCATAAGTAAAGCAACTGGCTTGTCCATTAAAGGGTGCTGTAACCCCCAAAGTGCACTCCAAACAAAATAAAAAAATATTTTCTGTGTTTGTGAATTGTGTGCACTGTGGCCGCACGTGCATCAACAAAGTAGTGCCAAGTGTGCGTCTGTCTGTCATAAGTAAAGGGCCAGCTGGCTCGTCTATTAAAGGGTGGTGTAACCCCCAAAGTGCACTCCAAACAAAATAAAAAAATATTTTCTGTGTTTGTGAATTGTGTGCACTGTAGCTGCATGTGCATCAACAAACGAGCAGCGCCAAGCGTGCGCCTGTGTCCCATAAATCTGTTAAAGGGTGGTGTAACCCCAAAGTGCACTCCACAAAAAATAAACAATTCTTTTTTTCCTGTGTTTGTGTGTGAAATGTATGCGCAGTAGCCGCACGTGCATTTAACAGCAGCAGTGCCAAGTGTGCGCCTGTGTCATAAGTCAAGGGCCGGTTTGGACATCTGGTCCAGACTGAAGGATGTGCCAACAATTCCTGACATGTCTACTGTCACTGCATATGATACTGTCACCACTGACAGAATGGTTGAGGAATTATTTTCTGTGTTTGTGAATTGTGTGCACTGTGGCTGCACGTGCATCAACAAAGGAGCAGCACCAAGCGTGCGCCTGTGTCAAAAGTAAAGGGCCGGCTGGCTTGTCCGTTAAAGTGTGCTGTAACCCCCAAAGTGCGCTCCAAAAAAAAAAAAAATTCTTATTTTTTTTCTGTCTTTGTGAATTGTGTGGGCTGTAGCCGCACCTGCTTCCTCAGAGCAGCAGCTCCAAGCGTGTGTCTGTCTGTTAAAGGGTGGTGTATCCTCCAAAGTGTGCTCCACAAAAAATAAAAAAATCTTTTTTTTCTGTCTTTGTGAAATGTGTGGGCTGTAGCCGCACCTGCATCCTCAAAGCTGCAGCGACAAGCGTGCGTCTGTCTGTTAAAGGGTGGTGTAACCCCCAAAGTGCGCTCCAACCAAAATAAAATAATCTTCTTTTTTTCTGTGTTTGTGTGTGAAATGTATGCGCAGTAGCCGCACCTGCATCCTCAAAGCAGCAGCGACAAGCGTGCTTCTGTCTGTTAAAGGGTGTTGTAACCCTCAAAGTGCGCTCCACAAACAATAAAAAATTCTTCTTTTTTTTTCTGTCTTTGTGAATTGTGTGGGCTGTAGCCGCACCTGCATCCTCAAAGCAGCAGCGACAAGCGTGCGTCTGTCTGTTAAAGGATTACATCAGTGACAGCATCCAAGTAGGCATGTCAGACAGTCCGTACCTGTACTGGCAGGAAAAAGAGGCAATTTGGAGGCCCCTGTACAAACTGGCTCTATTTTACCTGAGTTGCCCCCCCTCCGGTGTGTACTCCGAAAGAGTGTTTAGTGCAGCCGGGAACCTTGTCAGCGAAAGGCGTAGGAGGTTGCTTCCACAAAATGTGGAGAAGATGATGTTCATAAAAATGAATTATCAACTCTTCCAGGGAGACCAGCCTCCAGAACGTACAGAGGGACCTGTGGTGGTGGATTCTAGCGGGGACGAATTAATACTCTGTGAGAATGAGGATGTACACAACACTGAAGAGGGTGAGGAATCGGTGAATGAGGAGGATGAGGACGACATCTTGCCTCCGTAGAGCCAGTTTGTGCAGGGACAGATTAATTGCCAGCTTGTTTTGTGGGGGCCCAAACGAAGCAATCATTTCAGCCACAGTCGTGTGGCAGACCCTGGAGCTGAAATGATTGGTTTGTTAAAGTGTGCATGTCCTGTTTATACAACATAAGGGTGGGTGGGAGGGCCCAAGGACAATTCCATCTTGCACCTCTTTTTTTTCTTTGCAGTATGTACTGTTTGCTGCATAGTTTTTCAAACTGCCATCCTGTCTGCCACTGCAGTGTCACTCCTAGATGGGCCACGTGTTTGTGCCGCCCACTCGTGTCGCTTAGCATAGTCATCCATCTACCTCGTTGCATCCTTTTGGACATAAAAACACTATTGTGAGGTGTGAGGTGTTCAGAACAGACTGGAAATGAGTGGAAATTAAGGCTATTGAGGTTAATAATAGCATAGGAGCAGAAAAATCAACACATTCTGTGATTTTAGCTGTTTTTATGCTTTTTTTAAAAAAAATACAGATCCAAAACCCAGAACCCAAAACACTGAAGGGTGGTTTTGGCAAACCAATCCAGATCCAAAACACGAAGAAAGATCCAGATCCAAAACCAAAACACAAAACACGAAAAGTGGCCGGTGCACACCCCTAATCTGGACATACTACAGATGACAAACTCTGTTTTTCAGGTAGATTACATACTCATTCTGTGTGCATTTAACTCCTTTGTTATCAGGGGCTATCTAACTCCCACAGAGTCTGTTCTCTCATCACCCATTCAGTACATGGTATAACGGGCGACAATTACTGTACATATTGAAGGTTTGTTACTATTGTATGAGACAATTAGTGTGGTCTTTTTATTCACGGTGAGTGAGTGAAATACCTGCCTGAATTAAGTGGCATATGGCAAGATACTGAAGTGGATAATATATATATATATATATATATATATATAGTAAATCGGGGTGCCTTCCTAAATAGTTAATACAAACAGCAATGATCCTCCTGTATGAGGTACAGAGACCCCCCAGGAACAGAACAAAAAAGAGGAGGCACTCCCTTTTTGAAGTAGAAAAAATATCATATAATTATGACATGTTGAAATTTAGTACAGAGGCATGCCTCTGTACTAAATTTCAACACGTCATAATTATATGATATCTATATATATATATATATATATATCTGTATATATATATATATATATATATATATATATATATATATATGTAGATCAAGAATCACAAAAGCGGCTCTCCTCTAACAGACCCATATAGAGTGGTGACTTGGATGTCCGGTGCCTGCCAATGTAAGCATGAATACACATGACCACACATACATAAAAGACAAGTCGCGGTGGCACTCAGGAACAAAATGGAAAACACAGCTTGTCTTAAGCCAACGTTTCAATGCTCTTAATGCATTTTCGTCAGGGTGCGACTTGTCTTTTATATATATATATATATATATATATATATATATATATATATAGGGCAACCTGTAACTAAGGGTGGTTACAGCTGACATTTGTATGTGGAGTTTTCCTCATCAGATTTATTGTGTATACAGGATTACACATAATGGTTTATGCTGTATTTTAAACATAATAGCTTATGCATATGATAGAACATTTGATATTCCTGTAGCTCTGTTAACTTTCCACAGTCCTTTTAAAGAACTCTAATGGTGCATACACACGGTCAGATTTTTCTTCAGATCTGAACTATAACGATTTAAAAAATCATTCAATCGTTCATATCTGAAGGAAAATCTGACATATATGAACGATGTGCGTTCCCGATGGTCAGATAACGATATGACATCTGATGTGTTTGCAGTCAGATTTGGACAATTCCATTCATTTTAATGCAGTCAAAAATCGTTCATAGTTCAAATCGTTCGAAACGTTCACCAAATCGTTCAGATCGTTCAGATCATTCAAATCGTTAAATCGTTCATCTGACACAGCTGACAAATCTGACCGTGTATATGCTCCATAACAAGTACTTTGGTGATTAGCAATTCATACCATGTGAATGAAATATGTCATTATCTGTGTTTGAAAAGTGACAGGAGCTGTTTGGTTGGTACTTTATGTCTCTCCACTTTATCTTTCAAAGGTTTGATACATCTCCCCCTGGATTTATTATCTTACCTCAGATCGATTGGGCTTTATTTGGGTACCATAGAATAGTACACATTTTCTTAAACTCGGTCGTTAGGACCCAAAACAGTGCATGTTTTCCAGGTCTCCTGACAGAGGGCTCTATTTACTACAATCCGCATTGGTAATGCAGATTGTAGTGTGATATTACCGACTGAATTCGCATTGCGAATTCAGGTAATTTCACAGGGATTTACTACAAATCCCTTGCAGGGACAGAGCTTGCGAGAAAGCTCTGTCCCTGCGAATCCCCTCAGCAAAAAAATACAGTGACAAGTGCCCCACGCATGCGCCGTCCGTCCGCCGCTGCAACCCCCCTGGCGCTAAGCCCCACCCCCGTTGCCAAGCCCCCGCCCCCCCGCGATTGCGGACCCCCCGCGACCCACCCCCGCGACCCCCCTCTCCCTTAATTACACTTACCTGCATAATCCGGGCTCCGGTGATGTCCTCCATGTCCTCTGGTCAGCTGACATCCCATACTGCACTGAGGGGGTCATTCAGACCCACTCGCAAGCGGCAGTACGCTCGCAAGTGGGTCGATGTTCCCCACTGCTCATGCGCACGACGGAGGGAGCTCCGTCGTGCGCATGCGCGAGACCCAGACTGCGACAGCCAAGCTGTCGCTCCGGGTCTCGCACCAAAGGGGGCGTGCTGTCGATGTTGATTGACAGCACGACCCCTTTGGTGGGCGTGCCGGGGGTGTGCCTGCCAGATGGAGGCGTTCCCATGGGAACGCCTACCGTCTGAAGCCGGCCCCACTGACATCACTAGTGATGTCAGTGGGAGTGATTTTGGCTCTGATAGAGCCAAAATCACTCCAGGGCTTGTGGCAGGGAGACCCTACCTCAGGTTCTCCGTCGCAAGTCCGATGGTCGCGATGGTCAAGACCATCGCGGCCATCTTTTTGGACGCTCGTATATGCTGTGGGTGGTGACCCACAGCTATACAAGCGTCCAGGAGGACGCTCCATTTTAATGGAGGAGGGCCCTGATTCAGAGCGAGCGCTCTGGTCAGAGCGTCCGGCTCTGAATCAGGCCCTGAGACCTTGTCAGGTGACGACTGGGCCGCAGTGCAGCATGGGAGACCAACTTACCAGAGGGAGGACATCACCGATGCCCCGATCACCGGTCCCTTGAGTCAGGTAAGTTTTTTTTTTTCTACTTTTTTTTTTTACTTTTTTTAGCAGAGATCAGCATGTGGTCTGTTTAGACCACACAGTTGATCATTGGGGCCGGCTCTCGGCTCTGCTCTCCCTGTCAGAGCGGAGTAGGAGTCCTGTAACCGGGGGACACCCTAGATAACGCCACCTCCAGGTGGCGTTATTATCACAGGACTTTCCCCGGTATTTTTTCTCATTTTATTTATAGTAACTTTGGTCAGATTACATTTCCCATTACAATGATGGGAAATGCGATCTGCTTACTAAAAATAAGTGATACTTAGGGGTTGGAGTAGAATTTTATGATTTCTACTCCAATTGCCCCGTAGTAACTTTAGGTGAAACTAAAATAATGTGAAAAGGGTGTGAAAACACCATTTTTCACTTTATTTTAGTAAAAATAATGTTAATAAATAGAGCCCAGAGTCATAAGGAAAATAATTAGCTCCATCTGTGGATCTTTTAAATTGCGTCAGTGAGTAATGACTACACCTGTGCACATGCCAGGTGACCTGGAAAACATGAACTGTATGTGGTCCTGAGGACAGAGTTTGATAACCACTGGTATAGTAAATATCGTAATTTATGGGTACAGTTTTCAATTAAAACATACAATTTTGTGCAATTGTTCCTTAAACTAGGCTTACAAAAACAATTCAACCCACATAAGATACCTCTTATTTTATTCTGTGACATCTCAACCTTTACATCATGAGTTCGCAACTCCTGTCCTTAAGTACCACCCACGTGTTATGTTTTGTGTGAGTATTTCTTTAGAATCAGTAGGGCCAGCTGGATGTGGAAATTACCAAGTGTGACATGCATAACAGTTAAACAAACATTGAACAACATCTGAGACTAGAAAATATCAACTACATTTTTGCTATTGTTTGCTATGGTTTCATTTGCTGGCTGAACATAGGACAACGAGATGCACTAACAAAAACTCTTAGCGCTATGTGTGCAAATGCTAGGAGCTTTGAAGATAAAATTTCACAACTAACTGCAATAGTGACAAGGGATGATCTGGATATTGTGGCTATTTCGGTGTCCTATGTTGTATACTCTTATCAGCTGGACCTCTGTGACCTGGCCGTGAGTATACAGTATGACCACATAGCCTTTTCCCAACCTTACCCTAATTCCCTAACACTAATACCCAAACATCCTTAACCCCCAACTCTAAGAAACCTTTAACCCTATTACTTTAACACTAACCCCTAACTCTAATACCCTAGCACTAATACCCAAACAACCATAACCCCTTACTCTAACAAAACCCTAATACCCTAACTTCCTAGCACTTACCCCAAACTGTAATACCCTAAAACTAATTCCCAAGCAACCCTTAACCACTAACAACCTGCCTTAACCCCCGACTCTAACCTGACCTATCCCTATCCCAAAAAGGTCAGACTAGATGGGACATATGGTTCTTATCTGCCATCAAATTCTCTGTTTCTATATTGTGGATTTCTTTACTCATGCGCAGGGTAGGTAATCTATCTGGGTCAGTAATTATCCCACCTGTATCCACAGAGAGAAATTCTCAAAACACGACATGTTGGGAAAACTTGAGAGTTGAGGTTGAGAACCACTGGTTTACAGGAATACCACATTTATATACAGTTCTTTACATAGCACCTACTGTACATATTACAAAATGTTTTACATAGAATGTGTGTATATGTGTAGTTTAAATTATATACTTTAAAGTTAGTTTACTGTTTTTGCCTTAATAATTTATATATGAAAAAGTGGTTGGAGGTCTATTTTTTTTGTTTATATTTGGGAACCTCTGTACTAGAACAAGATCACCTCTCTTATGCTGGTTACAGGTTGGGTACGGGATCCCGGGCGGTCGGGATGCCAGCGGTCAGAATACTGACAGTAGCATACCGACAGTCAGAATCCTGAAGCCTGCAGGTAAGTTCCCCTACCCTAACCCTAACCAACCTTTCCCGCAGCCTAACCCTAACCATCCCACCGCCGCCTAACTCTCCCACCACAGCCTAACCATAACCCTCCCCCTAACGTCTAACCCTAACCCCAAGCCTGACCCTCCCCATAACCCTAAAACTTACTGTTGGGATGCCGTTGTCGGGATTCTGGTGTTGGCATTCTCACCGCTGGCATCCTGACTGCTGGGATAGTAACTACATCCCCTGGTTACAACTGGAACTGTATGCCAGTGTTGCCCAACTCTAGTTCTCAGGGACCCCTACAATTACATGTTTCACAGATCCACTCAGTATCACAAGCGAAATAATTAGCATCACTTTAAAATGTGTGAGCCAGTAATGACTAATCCTGTGCACCAACTAGGAGATCCGGTAAACATGCACTGTTAGGGATCCCTGAGGACTGGAGTTGGAAAACACTGGTATGTGCAGGAGTGTAGCCCCGCAACCTCCCTCCACACACTCATTTACAATATTATTTCATGTGAAGAACTCCTGTCTTCACTTCTTTCCCATAATATGTGGTACATGAGAAATACTTAATAGCAATTCTTCATGACTGAGACTTATAGGAGTAAAACAGTTTTAGCTCATTAATTATTGATGGGCACACTAGGGAATTCATATTAGAGTGATACCTTTATTTGTGCTCTAACCACCAGGACACACCCAGGATTGAATGAAAACTGTAAGAAATTTTGATTTTGCTTCAATGTGTTTTTCTTAACGTACACTTTGCTGATTATGTTTAGTGTTGATAAATAATGTATCAATGACATTTACTAAATGTTCTAGCATCAGCTTAATTGATGTCATTCAAGTATATAACATTAATTGGTCTTTTTAGGGCTTAGTTATCTCTCTCTCTAATTAACAGATTTATGTCTCACAACTCTCTGGTCTGAATATTTAGCAAAAAACAGAATTGTACTACACCATAATTGTATTATCTGATGAGGCTGAGTTATAAAAGTCTGCCCGGGAGAGGGTCAAGGTAAGTAGACACCTTTTTCAGTTGCAGCAGGCAATAAGAAGCACTGGGTCAGTGAAGGCAGCAGGTTGACCATGCTCCCCAGTGATGGATTTGATTTACACCTATGAGTGGCCATCGTGGTGGACCAATTGGGGATCATGGCAACAAGTCAAACACAATGTATATTGGTGAGCCAATCTGGAGCCTCATCATCACCTTGCCCAAGTGAGCAGCAATGTAAATAGCCACTCCGAGTGGGCAGTTCAGTTTGATGGCAAAGTGGACACATGAAGCATTGGGAAGTGTAAGAAGACAGAAGATGCTAGGCTCACCGATAGAAGATGCCAGTGTCAAGAAGCAGGCCAAGACCTGGATAGGATGCCAAGACATCAGAAGAAGAGGGGTGACGATGAGACCAAGAGGAGCACAATATCAGCAGTGTGCTTGGAGGAGAAGGTGGCAAAAAAGCAGATATAGTTCCATCCTCAGACTCCTGTGAAGTGGATGGGCACCGTGAGGAGTGTGTGCCTGCTTGTCTTGTGGAACATCCCAGCCCAGGTCACTCCTTAGCCTGCCACCACCTTCCAGTCCACAGGCCATAAGCCACCAGTGACAGGCATTACTTTTTTCCTAGACCACCGACCTTAGACTTCAGTGTTGGGCTTTTTCACTTGGCCAACTTTCCGCTAAGAATTGTGCGGATACTCAGGACTGTCCATAGTGGAGGACCTGGCATCATGTGTCTGCTAGCTCAGCAGGACTGGGGGCTCTGCTCTGCCCAAAGACACTTGCACCAACTCCCTAACAGTCATCTATATAAAGCACAGCGGATGCGGCCATACTGTGCTGAGGCCCCGTCCAGTGTGTTGATGTCACACAGTTGAATAGGGAGGGGGGGCACGGTTGCTTCATAAGTGAGCCATGGACTGGGACAGTGACAGTGATTGGAGCTCATCAGTGTTTGTGGTAAGGATATAACAGTTTTGGTATTAGACTGTGTAATATGCGTGTAAGATGCACACAGGCTCGGCACTACTGGATGTGCAGTTCTGTGGTTCACCACCGGGGGCTGCTGTCCAGATATCACTCTGCCTAGAATAATTGGATATACATCACCTGGTGTAGAAGACAGAGGCTGTGATTCAGCATAGGACCGTATTGCAAAGCCGCATACAAGAGGCTTTAAAATTCCGTCCTTTCTAATATGTTAATGCAGCAGGAAACATCACGCCTCCTGCATGTATTAATGATCCAAGCTGTGTCCTTGGATGCAGCATCAGATCATCTGCATGATCCTCGACTTGCTGAGTGACTGTGGGGTCATGCCACCTGGCTGTCGCAGATGAGGAAAAAAGTCCAGGAAACCTCCGTCAGCCGTCGGTGATCCTAGCCTCTTCCCTCCTCCTCAACGTTGGTGACACGCAGCAGACTGTCAATCACTGACAGTCTGCTACCGGGCTGCGTGCGATCATGCAGACCCGTACTGCAGATGCGCAGTACGGATCCGGTGCATGCGCAGATTCCTGACCATCGGGAATCTGTGTTCAGCAATGCATTTGTGCGCACTGCTGAGTCAGGCCAGGAGTCCTAAAATAAAATGCAGGTCTGCAGGAAACACTAGGCTAAATATGCAGGTATGCTAAATGCTGTGTAACAGCGCTGAGTGAGAGAGGATTGCACTGATGCCACACTCTTTATGTACAATAAGTGGTGAGACACTCAGGCCCTCATTCAAAATACACTGTACACACCTGTCTGTGCCAGTTTGCTGATTTGTTGCTGTTCATTGCGATGTTGTTTGATTACATGTTGCATTGTGAATTTTACCTTTTGTTAGTCTTTGTCATGGTAGCTGTTTTTCACGCATAGACCATTTAGTGTAAGCCTGTAGCTATCAGTGGTGTAACGTGGGGGGTCGAGCAGGGTACATATAGTGGCGTAACTATGGTATTTGGAGCTCTTTGCAGTGCCCCTTATATATATATATATATATATATATACTACTACTGGGGGCACTAAATAAGGGGCACTGCATAGAGTGGACTACTACTTAAGGCACTGCATAGAGGTGACCACTACTGGGGGCACTGCACAGGGGGGACCACTACTGGGGGCACTGCATAAGGGGGGTCACTACTGGGGGCACTGAATAAGGGGCAATGCATAGGGGGAACCACTACTGGGGGCTCTGTATAAGGGGCACTACTGTGGCACAGCATAGGGGGGATCACTACTGGGGGCACTGTATAAGGGGAACTACTGGGGGCACTGCATAAGGGGGACCACTACTAGCGGCACTGTATAAGGGTCATTACTGTGGGCACTGTATAATCAGCACTACTTGGGGCAATGTATAAGGGGCACTGCATAAGTGGCACTAATGGGGCATTGTATAAGGGTGAATTTCTGGGGCACTGCGTAAGTGGCACTACTGGGGGCACTGTATAAGGTTGAATTACTGGGGGCACTGTATAAGGGTGCATTAATGGGGACACTGTATAAGGGTGCATTACTGGGGGCACTGTATAAGGGGCATTACTACAGGAGGCACTGCATAAGGGGCACTGGTACAGGGGACATTGCATAAGAGGCACTATTACAGTGGGCATTGCAAGACGGGCACTACTACTGGGGTCATTAAGGTGCATATGGAATGGAAAGGAATGTTCCCAGAGTGACGAGAAACGGTGGTGCGTCATGTTTTACACTGGCAAGTAAGTATCTTAGAACCCTCACACAAGTAAGGGGAAGGATCATTCATTCAAAACATACAGGAACTTCATTCCAGTATCATCCTCAGCACCAGACAGCATTAGCTTGTTTCCACTACAGATGTGTGCAGACCACCGTGTTTTGATATTGATTCTAAATCATCATCACGTTTTGGTTTTTGCAAAACCACCCTTCAGTGGTTTGGTTTTGGTTTAAATCATGTAATTTGGGCCTATTTTTGTTCCTATAATATTATAAACATTAATAACGTTAATTTCCAGTCATTTCCGACCACCTCCCAGCACTGGACTTAAATGCAATCCAAAATACGTGAGGTCCAGTTTAATACCACTATTCTGCTTACCGCTGATACCGCTGTGTTACTGCTGTTACCCTGTTAATATCAATAAACCCATCATCTTGGGTAAGGACTATCTGTGTGGCCTAACAATCACTTTCACTTTCCTCCTGACACCTATTGTGACCGCCACCCAAATAGGCAACATCAATTCGAAGAGCATGGGGTCTCCCTGCTATAGTGGAAACCAGCCCCCATCTAGGCTGTTTTCCTCCTTAACAAGGAGTTCATGAATATGGATCCCCCTGTCATGATTGAAACCCAAACCCAGGTGGAGTTGCGCCCCTTCCATAGAGATACCAATAAAATTAGCATGCTTGTTCTCCCAGAGACTCACAGCCCTGCACTCAAAAGAGCAGTTACCCCTCGTAATCCTCCTGAACTCTGGGCTTTAGTAAAAAAATAATTCCCTAAGATCTTTGTCCATTATTCCAAAATAATAACAGAAAAATCACAAAGATATATTTCATTGAATTAAACAGTCTGGGCTAATTCCTTATTTAACACTATTTTAAATACAAGTAATGGGACTCGGTCTATGTTTACTCACCTTGGTTCCCCTACCACTCCGTCACATCCCACCCCTTCCCCACTCTATCCACTCTTAATACTCCCATGTCCCCAGCGCCCGCAGAGTGGTCCTCCATCCTCTAAGGTCTGTTCCGTTGCTGCAGTGGCAGCCGGTGGCTCCTAAGGCATGGGCTCTGGCTCAAACTGCTCAAAGCAGCCACTTAGCTGGTCCCAGCAGCAATGGCAACTCCAGCCTTGTCTTCCAGGTATTGGCGGACTTGTGAACTTCCAGGCCGGCGCAGACGTGTGACTTAGTGACATTTCAGTGAGTATTTTTTCCCTAACCCTACCTACCCTTATCCTAACCCCATCTCTAGTGCCTAAACCTATCCTTTCCGGCAGTGCTAACAGTTGGCATTCTGAGTATGTCAACATGGTGGTGCCTATCAACATGTCGAACCATGTCTACACTCTAATGTTCACTTTGTTGGGTGGACATGGTAACTGTCCACCATTTGACCAGATAACGTGCTGCCCGCCGCTAACTGATCAAAGCAGAGGGTCCCCTCGACTCCACTTTGCTGCCACTTAATAATGGCTTGTGATAAGGTGAAATGAAATGTTTTTATTACAACTCAAAAACATTTTCCATCAATACCAATATATATATATATATATATATATATATATATATATATAATACTTTCAATAATATATTTGTCTAAAGAGGAAATAACTGTCCATAAAAGTGGGAGATTCTTAAAACAAGAATGAACATGCTTCCACACAATAATACAACTGGAACAATACAATAATGCGACCAGAGAGGGCTCATCAGAAAGTATAATGGGAATGGAAACACAGTGTGAAATGCTTCAAAAAATACATTTTTATTTAATTCTAAAATGAACTGTAGCAAACTGCCCATCTCCATGAAATTGACATTATATTTTTTCCTTGCCAAACATATTTTTCACTGTTTGCATAAAAGCCGAGAGTTATGTCTACAGCTGTTCATACACTATTCAGAATTGATCCGAGGGTGATGTATCAGTACCTGGATTTTGGCAGGACCTTTCTAAAACATGCATCGTTGTTGCAATATTTTCATGTAAGTATCTCAAATAAACAGAGTGAGACAACCAAACTGGAAATCAGTTCTGCTTGAATTGAGGTCAGTATATGATTTGCATTACTTACCTTTGTAATCATGCATAGCGTCGACTGCTGCCAGGGTTGTTTCAGAAATATAATTTGCTTTTTAGTCATTTGTATTCTCTGGATTTTGCTGATTATTTGGAAAGCTGTTCTCTATTTTTTAAGAAAATGACCTACTGTATGGCATAGAAAATTCTAATTAGATGAAGGAAATGCAGAGTTTAAGAAAATTATAAGAGTTATTGTTGATTAGCATAAAATACATTTGTTATTAAAAAAAAATGATTATCAATTATCGTCATGTATAGCACTTCTGCTCTGAAATGTGTCGCTGGAAACTCGCAATGAGTAACCATTTAGGCAGGATAGCTGTGATTTTGTATGTTTGCAAAACCTAAGCTGCATCTTGACCACTGCAGAAAGTGAATATTAAATGTTGCTTTAGAGAGGAGAAATACATGGATGATGTATTTTCCTTTTCCATGTTACATGCAGTAATCCATGGAATTGCTGAGTACAGACAAACACACCAGGGGGGATTCAAAGCTGGAGGGGGCCTCTGTGCAGACTCCCCCTTGGCATACATTGCACCAGTGCATGCGCCAAAGTCTCTACTGCGCGACATCTCTGGGTAAATGGTGCCACCCCAATGTTTCTAAAGTAAGCTAAGTTAATGGGTTCAGGGTGTGTGGTGCGGGCACCCTTTATCTTAAGGGCTCGTGTGCACCACATGAAGAAGGAGTAATGGTGTTGTCTACAGGGGATGTAGTTATGAGACCGGCAGATGCAAAATCCCAACAAGGGACTTAAGGTAGGCATCGAAATACCAACGCCTATCTTAATCCCAACGCCGAAGGACACAAGCCCAAACAAGGTAAGTCTGGGGCACCGTTAGCGTTAGCCACGGGGGGAGGGTTAGGTTTTTTTTGGGGGGAGCTCAAGGTTAGGCACCCCTAGGGGAAAGGGTTAGGCACCACGGTTGAGGCACAAAGGGAGTGGGGGTAAAGTTTAGGCACTAACGGGGAGCGATAAGGTTAGGGAGTGGGGTGGGGATGGTTAGGGTTAGGCTACAAGAAGTGAGGGTTAGGGTTAGGGGGGGAGGGTAAGTATACTTACCCGACCCCTGTCAGGATACCAACCATCAGAATGCTGCTGTCGATATTCTGACAGGAGGCATCCCGACAGCCGGCATTACATACCCATTCCGTCTACAGTGCTGTTTGAGTTGAGCCCTAACCTTTACACTATATTTTATTGGACTTCAATTCCGAACATTGGCCCTCATTCAGAGCCGGACGCTCTGAGCAGAGCGCACGCTCTGAATGAGGGCTGTCCTCCATAACTATGGAGCGTCCTCCTGGACGCTCGTATAGCTGTGGGTCACCACCCACAGCCTATACGAGCGTGCAGTTTGATGGCCGCGATGGTCTTGACCATCGCGACCATCGAAACAGCGAGCCGGAGCCTGCGGTTGAGGTTTTCAACCGCAAGGCCCGGAGTGATTTTGGCTCTATCAGAGCCAAAATCACTCCCACTGACATCACTAGTGATGTCAGTGGGCCGGCTTCTGACGGTAGGCGTTCCCTCAGGAACGCCCCCGTCAGGGAGGCACGCCCCCGGCACGCCCACCAAAGGGGGCGTGCTGTCAATCAACATCGACAGCACGCCCCCTTTGATCAGACACAACGAGCGAAGGACTTTCCTTTGCTCGTCGCGTCTGGCGCATGCGCACGACGGAGCTCCCTCCGTCGTGCGCATGCTCAGTGCAGAACATCGACCCACTTGCGAGCGGACAGCCGCT
Source organism: Taudactylus pleione (assembly GCA_031769625.1). Taxonomy (NCBI): domain Eukaryota; kingdom Metazoa; phylum Chordata; class Amphibia; order Anura; family Myobatrachidae; genus Taudactylus; species Taudactylus pleione. The sequence continues at coordinate 8,159,818 of JAUIMM010000004.1, forward strand.
CGCGAGTGGGTCTGAATCAGGCCCATTGTTTTTCCTTGATTGTGCTGATCACAGGGGACCAATTGCTGACATAGTTACCCCCTTAAGCACGTTCTATGCAATAGTGTGTCATACCCTGTCCCAATGATTTTACACATGTCCCTCATCACCTGGCCACTACCCCATATTATTATAATATGACAGTATTATCTAATATAAAATAAAATTAAAGCTATGAATGGTGATAAAGAGATTATGGGGAAGATAGGAGAAACAATGGAACCTTTGCTGAGTTAAAGAGCCTTTAAATGTATCCAACAAAACCAAGCACATGAAATGACAGGGACTGTTTTATAAAGCAAATATTGGCATTTGAAACCTAAAAGAGAGACGGGAAAATGTAACATCCATCCATTACTCTGTAAAGGGTCTAGCAATGTGAGCTGTGCACTTCTCTATATCTTATTAAATGGACACATCATTGTATTTTCTCTCTTCTGCTTTTTTGAGGTGAGCATTTCTCAAACCATTAAATACCCTATTGTTTATAACACAGCAAACAAGCCAGCGCATCAATATTATGTTGTTTTGAGAACCAATGATCCATCACGACATAAAATGAAATGAAGTGAAATTAAGATATGAAAAGGAAGCTGGGGATATAATAGACATAATATATCGCTGCAGTAAAACACTACGGAATGAACATGTGAAAGCCAAAAAGTACAAAATTGTGCACTGATATATAGATACAATGTAAATGAAAGAAATGTAAGGTTATAAGTAATGTTGTCAATCATTATCGTATCCCGTCCGCCATCTACACTAAAAGAGATTTATACTGTATATGTTCATTTTAAATCTCTGCAAATCCTGACTAAGTTATATAACCTCACACATGGGGCATAGGGCCTGATTCAGAGCCACTCGTAAGCGGCCGCTCGTACGTTCTGAGCGATGTTTGCCCAACTGCGCATGCGTACGGATCATAATACACATGTGCGAACCAGTCAGTGCGGCCGAAAATCGTTTGTTCGCTAAATAGCGAATGCCTGCTATTTTGAGTGACAGGAGGAGGCGTATGTGGGTGGTAACAGGGGAAGGTGCTTGAAAACGGGGAGTGGAGATCAGAACGCAGGCATGCTTAAAGGTCAAAACGGGCGTTTTAAGGGAGTGCATAATTAATACAGCAGTGTCATTGACCACGTCACTGGGTTATTTTATAGTCAGAACTGCTCGCAAGATTGTGGTAGGAAAAACCAACCACAAGAATAGCGAGCAGTTCATACGCTGGTCGATGTACTCGATTAATCTAATAAATAGCGGACATGACGTAGGATGCGAACGGCCAGGGGGCGTAGTTATCCAAAAAACGACCGCAAGATTTGTTCGCTCTTTCAGACATGGAGGCGTGAACAGACCGCAGAGAGCGAATGGTTCATTTGAATAGCCACCCCCTTTTCCTGAACGACCGTCCGCAAATAGCGTCCGGCTCTGAATCAGGCCCATGGTCTGTATCTGAGAAGTGTCATGCCTGCTCTATTGAAAAGTTAAAGCATACGTCTCTCCCACACCCACAGACCCTGCCCATTTTTGCAGTGAAGTGGGAGGGCCAGGGGTTTGTTGAAGTTTGTGTAACTGTGACTAACCCCTCCCCACCCCCACTGTGCACGTATCCCAAGGACAATTATCATGGGGGGCGGGGCCACAATTTTTCCAATTGCAAAGCCACAAGCCCCCACTTTAGACCTGGATCTCCCAGTATATGGGCCATCAAAGGGGTTACCATCGATGGTGCCAGCGGTGCTCTGCATTGATTGCATGAAACCATAGACTGGAAACTGTCCGTTGTTTCACCCATCGATTGGCACTCCACATGTAGGGGACAGTCCAATTAGGGAAGGAGGGTCGGGACTGAATGGGTAACGGGCATATCTGAGAAGGGAAAGCATCATGCCCCTGTGCCGGAAAAAAGAAAAAACACCATGGCTGCTTTGGCGGAGAACCATTGGTTCACTGTGATTGACAGTAAAACCATCAACCTTTAGTGGCAAATCATTGTTGGCTGTTACCACTGATGGGCAATGGCCATCCCTATCTCCCAGTGGGAGGTATAACATGTAAAGTATTGCAGCTTACTGTACAGTGAGCAAAACATTTTTACCAGCTAAATTATTATTTAGACTATCAGTTCACTAGGAAGTAATCAATTATGAAGCATAAGGTACATTTTGCTTATTGCCTCTTGAAAAAATGTACTGCCTCCAGTCTTTTACAACAGGCATCCGATGAGTATGGGGAAAATGATTTATTGAACTACTTTAAGTTAATTTAGACTAAAACATTTAACTCTCTCTGTTTCTAGTTCAGAAGTTGTCTTTGGTGTATTTGGATGACACATACTGTAATACAGCCCCATTCATGCTTAATACTAAAGAGGGCTAATTATTAAGACAATAGCTGTAACCATAACAGTGAAGTTGTAACAAACTGTGGGATTAATTATTAGAATTATAGAAGAGGAAAACAATTCTCCAGTAACGCACTAAATTAAGACAACATACAGAGCAATCTGGGAAAAGGTTACATTTCCTATTGACATTTATTAATTTATTTCAATGTTAGCTAATAAGTATTTGGCTGAACAAAGTGAGCAGTTTTCCAAAACGATCTGTCAACATGTTATGTACTGAAACTCTACCTGCAGAAAATTCTATTGTCCAGGCTAATTTGTTTGTTGTATCTATTACACAGAAATGAGCTTTAATTTATGCGTACAGTGCTAGACATTAAACGTAATAACAATCAACAGGAAATCAATTGCCAAACACAAGCCAAAGTCACACAGTAAAAACACATTACTGTAGTTTTGACACAAACGTTGCAGTTGAATTTCACATGTGTAAAGTGATTTATTGTTATTTCTCAAACATACTGTAACAAACATCTTTTATGCAGTTCAACTGTTTGGAAGTGTTTTTATTTGTTATATTGTTGGATTATACCCAGCAAGGTAATTTTGCAAAAGTGACTACGCAGACCCATCGCAGATTGATAGAAAGGAAGTGTCATTTGTGGGTGGTGAAGGGGAGTGGTCGGCGTGCCAGAGCGTTTGAACGCCATTACAGAGGCATGCATACATTATCCACTACATTGCCATACTTAGCCTGAGCACTCATAGCGTGCGATAATGTTTGCAATTTCTGAGTAAGGTCTGACCTTGTGCAAGTGTGCGTGAGGCTGCGATGGTGCTCGATTATACCGAAGGTTTCTCAGCCTTGCTAAAGATTATGGATGTGTGTAAGGTAAGGTGGGTATCCCTGTGTAGTGCTGCATAGCGATGGCAATGGATTAGCATACTTTCGCAGTGAGACTGCGTACGTAATTCCTATTGCATTCGCAGTTGCGATCCGTAATGAATCAGGCCCTAAGAGCAGGCATTTGTGGAAGTACAACATTTAGGGGACCGATTTAATTAAGAGTTCTCCCCCATCTTGCCCTGGACTTGTGGATTTTAGTACGCTGTACTGCAAGTTCGGAGCTACCATAAGTGCGGTTTATGAGCATACTGACTGGTAAGGCAAGCCGACCTATACGCATCTTTCGCTTTGAAGAGTTGGCCGGTCGGGGATGTTGCTTGCTGGGTGCAGGCTATGTACATTAATGCTCCTCGTTATAGCCCAACAAGCACAAATGATGTTTACTTTTGCGGAACAAGATGAGATTCAAGTGAGGGAGAAAACACATTTAGGGGTCATACTATTTTGGGTGGGAGGGGATTTACAGATCTACAAAATTATTTGAATTTAAACATTAAAGGCCCCCATACATGGTGCGAAGGCACCGTTCGAGGAGACAGGGGATACATCGTTCGACATATCGGGTCTTCCGCACACACAGTGCGATTGGGTGGCCATCCCACCTGCATAGCAATGAATGGGATCGCACATGGCATCCCCTGATCTTATGGTCCTACAGAGCGATCAGGGGGTGCGATGTACGACCCCGCGCTCAGCCCGATATCAGGGCCATACACGGTGCGATATAGCAGGCAAATCGCACCAATCAGTCGGATCGCCTGCTATATCGCTCTGAGTATGGGGGCCTTAAGTGATAACTTAGGCTAAACTGAGCAGTATAATCGGTAAAAAAAACAAAAGGCTGATATTAATTTAAGTGTAGACATACAGTTGTAGTAAGACGGACTTTGAAGGAACATTTACCCTCTGTCCACCCTGTGTATTTCTATTTCCAGAATGTCCTACAAAGTTGACAAAGATTGTTGTTCTTGGTGAGTTTTCAAAGACTATAATGTGTGTATATAGTATACCTCTTTATTTATATACTGTTAGTCAGACAAACAGGTGGAATTGGACAAATACCATTGTAGTTGTCCGCCTAGTACATTGATATCCAGCTGTCTAATCCAGGTTGTCATACCATCTTCCAACCATAATTGCCTAATTCACCGCAGATCGTGTCATCAAGTCCCTCAGATGTCTCCCAGAAGTCTAGATGTCCCCCAGACTTCTAGATCCTGCCCACTTCACTGGGCGGGATCTAGAAGGCTGGTCTACTCTACTGGTTAGTCTCACGGAAATTCCGGGACAGTAGGTAAGGATGGGGTCTATTTACTAATCCTTGGATGGTGATAAAGTGAACGGAGATAAAGTTCCAACCAACCAGTTCCTAACTGTCATTTTTCAAACAGCCTGTGTCATGGCAGTTAGGAACTGATTGGCTGGAACTTTATCTCCGTTCACTTTGTCTCCAGCCAAGGCTTAGTTAAATAGACCCCTACGTGTCTTACCCATGACTTCTGGTCCTATTATAATATCTCAGCGGTGCAGGTTTTAATCTCCAAACGCCTGTGTGCTAGCTACAGTATCTTATATGAGTGATGTAATACTAATGTCTGTGGATATAAAACCTGCACATTTGCCTACTGTCACAAGTACCATTCGCTACCTTTTTCCAACACATGAACATACATACTATGATTGTGCACACTACCTTACTGCCATTTTATTTTCTATCACCCCATCTCTTTTCTACGTTTTGTAATAAGTGTACTGAGTATGAGATGTAAGTACTTTGTCAACATTGATGCAGTCAGCAGTCAAAATGTCAACAGCATTATGTCAACGGGAAAATGCTGACACGGTTGTAATGTGATTTAAAGCATTTTAAAGGTGTCAATATTATTCTAACTTTGAAAATGATAGTAACACTGTTTTCATACTACAGTGGTGCTTGAAAGTTTGTGAACACTTTTCTTAGTCCTATTGGAGAAGTGCCATATAGATATTAAATACCATTATAGTTATTACATAAATGTGAATGTTACATTAGGGGTGTATATTCTATAAGGTTGATTTTAATCGATTTAAAATCAATCAACATCGATGTTGTGTTTCTGGGGCTAAATCACAAATGTAATAATTCTTTAAAAAAAAAAAAATGTCTGTTATTAAATGTGTAATTTAGCCCCAGAAACACAGCATTGATGCTGATCGATTTTGATCAATTTTAAATAGAAAAAAAAATCGATTAATATTGACTTTTAGTAAGTATACCGCTAAGAGTGTTCAGAGCTTCAGTCATAAAAGTAGATAAAGATAACTCAATAAACCAAATAACACACAAAAGGATATACAGTACTTTCATTAATTTTTAGGCTTAATAATTTAGCCATAAATTTCTTTGTTGGAAAAAGTATTTAAACTATGCTTTTTGTGACTCCCCTGAGTAGCAATTACCTCAATAATTTATGGAATTGTTGATTGATCCTGCATATCCGCTTACAGAACTCATGGATGTTGGTGGTCTTACTTGCATGAACACAACACCAATTCCTAATACAACTTCAGTATTGGATTAAGGTCTGGCCATTCACCAAACTAAAAATTTCATCTGCTTCAGCCATTTTGTTTGTAGATTGACTTGTTTAGAGTCGATGCCATGCTGCAAGATGCACCTTCTATTGAACTTCAGTTCCTGGATGGATAACCTGACATTCTCCTGTGGAATTTATTATTACAATGCAGAATTCATAATTCCACTATTGGTAGCAAGCTGTCCTAGAGCTATGTCAGCAAACAGAAACATAGACTTTGACGACAGAAAACAACCAATTGGCCCGTCTAGTCTACCCCTTAAACAGCCCCAAACCATGAGACCGCCACCTCTGTATCATGGATCTAATGCAGTGTTTAATCCTCTCCAAATATAATATTGCTTATTAGGCCAAAAAGCTCTATTTTAGACTCATCTGTCCACGGAACATTCTACCAGTAGACTTCTGGCTCATTCATGTGTTCTCAAACACAATTTATATGGGCTGCAATGTTAATTTTATAGTGTTGTGACTTCCTCTTTTCTCCACTTCATGCACACTATTCTAGTTCAGTGTCTGCTTGATGGTGGACTCATGAACACTCACATTACCAGTGAGAGAGAGACCTGCAGACAATTTGACATTACCCTGGGGTTCTGATCTGTATTGTGATCTCCTGAAATATAATATGACTTGCTCTTGAAGTGATTTTTGTAATCACTCCTGGGGAATACAGCAATGTTGTTAAATTCATAAACTTGTGTTCTGAGGTCCAGGAAAAATCTCCTTTGATTGAGGCATGGCATGTGGTGAAGACCATACTTTGGTAGTTAAGACTCAGGTTTATATTTTTTAAATAGTGCAGCGCCACCCAAACTACCACCTGTTTGACAGCCCATTGATTGACTCTCCTGACCTTAATTATCCCCATAACTGAACTAATAATCCTAGAGCTTCACAAATTTTTTTCAACATGAAATTTAATGTTAGATCATTTCATCAATAAATTCATGAAACACATAATTTTGTTCATTATTCTATTTATTTATATCTTTATTTGTATGATTTAGATAAAGATCTGAACACATTTATGAGGAAATTGTAAACAGAGGCAGGTTAGTTTTAACCTTCTGCTGAGTTGTTGTCGCCATTGTAATCCTGTTCTTTATAAGGATCACATAAATTTAGCAACACCCCCTCTTCATAGACCCGTGATTTGCGTCATTATGCTGTGAGAGGGCGGGATATATAGATAAGAAGCACAGTCATCATCAGTGATCAGCTACCTCTCCCCCTCCTGGCATCTTCTGGAAGGGAGAATATACATTTTGGCAAGCATGGTTTATTAACATTATATTAAGGGCAGTTAAACTGAGGGACACGCAGAGGTAGGGACAGGTTCCACTTTCAGGGCATCAAATAATGATCTGCCAAGTTCCCCGTCTTGCTCTCCCCTCCCCATGTAATGATGACATGCATCTTTAATATGAAATGTGGACGGTGAGGCCTCTATGCTGTTATGCTCTATAATTGGGATCAAAACAGTAATTAAAGGTGACTGGTAATAACAGACAGACAGAGAGGTAAGAGGGCCCTGCTCGCAAGCTCGCAATCTATAGGGAAATACAGTTTTAATACAGGAGGATAAGTGCTACATATTTTGGCCCAGCCAGATGGGCTGTATGGGATGTGTTCGGCATTCTGGCAGTTGGGATGCCGATGCCGACATTACCGGTGCCAGAATACAGACACCGGTCAGAATCCCGGCGCCAGCATCCCGACCGCCGGGATGGTGAAGGTAAGTAGCGGGGTTGGAGGGAGGGTGAGGTTTAGGGGTTAGGGTTAGGCACTAGGGGGAGGGTTAGGGTTAGGCACTAAGGGGGGAGGGTTAGGTTTAGGGGCTGGGAGGGGGAGGTTAGGTTCAGGCATTAGGAGGGAAGGGTTGAGGTTAGGCACCAAAGAGGGAGGGTTAGGGTAGGGAGAGGAGGAGGGTTAGCAAACCGACCATCAAATGTTGGTATGTTAACCCTGTCGGGATTCCGGCGTCGGGATTCTGACTGCCAGGATCCTGACTGTCGGTATTTCATACTGATCCTGGCTGTACGAGCCAGTCACACAGCAATGTTGGCCTGGGGTCAGGGGGTTGTGTGAGTGTAGAAAGAGAACATACAGTATGTAAAAATATGTGTATACTGTGTAATGGAGAGCTACAGTAGTTGGATAGAATAGTCTACAGAGGTTATGTAGGTGGTTTTGGAATTTAATAAGCTTGTTTGAAGAGATGAGTTTTCAGGGAACACATGAAGGTTCAGAGAATAGAACAAATTACTTGATTCAGACTCGCTCACGAGTGCATAGCGGGTCGATGATGGGCCATTGCGCACGCGCGGCGTGCGCACTGCGCATGCGCGAGCCCCGGAGCAAGTGAGAAATCACTCACTCCGGGGCTCGCTACGAGACTGGGCGGCTCGCCCCGTTTTGTAGACGGGGAGGGGAGGTGGCTGTACAAACGGAGGCGTTCCCGAAGGAACGCCTGCCGTTTGTGGGCGGCCATACTGACATCACTATTAAAGCAGGAAGTTCAGTCGGGGTTGCGGGAACCGAGACCCTACCACAAGGGTCTCATCGTAAGCCCTATGCGAGCGGCCTGGAGGCTGATTTTTTTTTTTTTTTAAATCTGCTCTGATTCAGAGCGAGCGCTCGCATATAGCGAGCGCCTCTGAAACAGGCCCAAAGTCTTGTTGTGTGTGGGAGACCATTCCACAGAGTGGATGCAGCCCGAAAAAAGTCCTGTAACTGTGAATGAAAGCAGGTAATGAACATGGATGAGAGATTTTTAAATCCATATTATACTTCATTGAAAAAGGGGTCTCAGAATATTCTAAATCCTCTGTTTCTGCCTCGGTTTTTTTTTGTTCATCATATTTATTGAGTTTTAAAAGTTATTAAAAGTGGCACAGAAAAAAAGAAGAGAGATGGACAATACACAAGGGGAATTAAGGGTACATAACAAAAAAAACCCTTCATTACAAATGAGTGGGCAGATAACAAATGGTAGAATATGCATTATATGTTATAAAGGTATTATTTAATTCTAAACAATATACTGGGAAATAAAAGTACATACTATTGAACACTTCACTTACAACCAATGTCAGACTGGTACGTGAAGGGTCCATAAGGGAAATGAAATGGCACCACAGAGGCCTAACTACAGTATTAGAGAGGACATCCTGCATGGAACATGACTAGAAGTATAGTGCATGAACACATCAATTATTCACATTATGCCACACAGTAGGGCCACATATATACATTATGCCACACAGAAGGGCCACATATACACATTATGCTACCCAGTAGGGCCCCATATACACATTATGCCACACAGTAGTACCCTTATTTGACATTATGCCACACTGTAATGCCCCTTACTCACATTATGCCACACAGTAGTACCCTTATTTGACCTTATGCCACACATTAGTTCCCTTTATTCACATTATGCCACACATGAGTTCCCTTTATTCACTTTGTCACACAGTAGTGCCTCATCCACATTATGAAACAGTAATGTCCCTTAACTTATGCCAGCCACAGTATAGCCCCTTACTCACCTACTCAGTTATGCATGCAGTTCAACTGCGAAAGCAAGCTAATCCATTGCGATCGCAATGCAAACTCAGCACTACATAAGGACATCCACTTTACATTGCACACATCTGTAATACTTAGCAGAATAGCGAAACCATCGGTACAATCGAGTACAGTTGCAGCCTCACGCAAAGTTGCACAAGCCCCGAAGTTACAGAGAAATTGCTAACAACCATGCACGCTATGAGACCTCAGGCTGCATAGGGCATCGCAGTGGATGATTTATGCATGCCCCTGCAATGGCGTGTGAACGCACTATTACGCCTCCATTTCCCCGACCACCCTCCGTCACCACCCACAAACGGCACTTCCTGGCAATCACTCTGCCATGGGTCTGCATAGCCTCAGCGATCGCAGCCCCAATTGCAATAGCTAGTCCGCGCAATCGTCCGTAATCGCAGTTGCGATTGGTAATGAATCAGGCCCTCTGTATTGAACAGCCAAGGGTATATTTACTAAAAGTCGATTTTTGCTCGATTTTGTGTTTCAAGGTCTCAGGGCTCTATTTACTACAGTAAACCTTGGATGGAGATAAAGTGAAGGGAGATAAAGTCCCAACCAATCAGCTCCTAACTGTCATTTTTCAAACACAGTCTGTGACATGGCAGTTAGGACCTGATTGGCTGGTGCTTTATCTCCATCCAAGGCTTAGTAAATAGACCTTTAAATCACACATTTACTAACAGATGATTTTTGAAATTTTTTTTTAAACAATGGACCTGATTCAGACCTGCTCGCTAGAAAGCGATCGCTCGTTGCTGGCGATGTTAGCAAATGTGCGCATGCGTATAGTTCGCAATGCGCAAACTAGCACGAGCGATCGGGAAGCACTCGCTCACCCTGCAAAGACAGCCCAATGGAATGAGTGACAGGAGAGGCCATTTGTAGGTGGTAACAGGGGCAGTAGTAACGGGGGAGTTGCGGACGCAGGCATACCTGAGTGTTTCAACGCCGCTTCAGAGGCGTGCATAATTAACAGGCAGCGTCATAGTACATGTCACCTTGTAGAATTATACACTGAAGTGCTCGCAGTGCTTGCGGTAGGGTACAGTCAACCACAAGAGCTGCGGTCAGGTCCGATGGAACCCGATGTACCGATGGTTGTAAATACTTCCTGGGGATGACGTTCGCTAGTGGGCGGCTAAAGACAGGCTGGTGGGCGTCTAGATACACAAAGTGATCGCTCGCCAAGACATAGTGGGCATGTTTATGCCTTGGCGTGTGAGCGCATGCCTTGACGCCACTTAGCTGAATTTCCATACGCTGGGAGCGAGCGGCCGCATCTAGCGAGCGTGTCTGAATCAGGCCCAATGTCCAAAAAATTATTTCTAAGTGAATGTGTGATTTAGGCCCTGAAACACAAAATCAACCCAAAATCGACCCAAATTGACTTTCAGTAAATATACCCTTAAATCACACATTTACTAACAGATGATTTTTGACATTGTTTAAAAAAATTATGTAAAAAATCATCTGTTAGTATTCATAAATATATGATTTAGAAATACAAAATCGACCTTTTGTAAATGTACCCCAAAGTGTCTAAAAATCAATTAGGTAAAGGCAAATACAGGCCATTGTAACAAAACATCAAATTAAAAGCAAATCTGGGATGAATTGTCGGCTACTTATTTTTGTTTTTGTTTTATGTTTAACAATTACATTTGTAGTTTGCAACAATTATTATTATTGTTTACAAGTTATTTATATAGCGCACACATATTCCTCAGCGCTTTACAGGGGATGTAGTTATGAGACCAGAGAATATTTGGCCATTCACATCAGTGCCTGCCCCAGCGGATCTTACAATCTACGGGGTCATTCAGACCCGATCGTGAGTGCAGGACGCTTGCAAGCGGGTCGATGTTCCCCCACTGCGCATGCACACGACGGAGGGAGCTCCGTCGTGCGCATGCGCGAGACCCGGCGAGCGACGGGCTCTCCATCGCTCCGGGTCTCGCACCAAAGGGGACGTGCTGTCGATGTTGATTGACAGCACGCTCCCTTTGGTGGGCGTGCCGGGGGCGTGCCTGCCAGACGGAGGCGTTCCCATGGGAACGCCTACCGTCTGAAGCTGGCCCCACTGACATCACTAGTGATGTCAGTGGGAGTGATTTTGGCTCTGATAGAGCCAAAATCACTCCAGGGCTTGCGGCAGCGAGACCCTACCGCAGGGTCTCCGTCGAAAGCCCGATGGTCGCGATGGTCAAGACCATCGCGACCATCATCATGGACGCTCGCATATGCTGTGGGTGGTCATCCACAGCTATGTGAGCGGCCAGGAGGCCGCTCAATTTTCATGGAGGAGGGCCCTGATTCAGAGCGAGCGCTCTGGTCACAGCGTTCGGCTCTGAATCAGGCCCTATATTCCCTCAAACAGAAAATGTATATTCCCTATAACATGCTCAAAAACATACACAATAGGGTTAATTTTGGGAGCCAATTAACCTACCAGTATATTTTGGAGTGTATGAGGACACCGGAGTACCCAGAGGAAACCCAGGCAAGCACAAGGAGAATATACACACTCCACACAGGGCTGTAATGGGAATCTAACCCACAATGCCAGATTAACAACAGGGTAACTGCGGTGGCCACCCAGGGGTCCCCACACACTGGGGCCCCATACATAGCTACATCACCAGCATGTGGGGCACTGTGGCATATGTGAACTGATGTTTCTGTGTTGCATAATGTGAAATGCGGGCACTACAGTGGGTTTAACACATTTGTGGTGCTGGTACTATGTACACTTTTTAATAACATTGCCAGTATATTTTATTGGCAGGGGCCCCCACGAGTTAGTTAACCTGGGGACCCCATAAACCTGAATCTGGCCCTCGATTGCAATATAATATATTTAAATATTAGTTTAAAAAAATCTTCAAAAAAATTTAGATTTGTTAACCAAACTGCTAACAATGATTTTCCAAAGCACGCAATGTAAAATAGCTTGGGGATCATACTTATATTGTACTTTGTAGTATGAGGCCTGCAGACATGGCATTAGACAGTGGCATACTGTATATATCATGGGTGCAGGGCTTGCAGTGCACACGGGCACATTGGTCCAGTGGGACCCTGCACCCAGGACCGACAACTATGTCTCTTGAGGGGTACGCTAGCTCAGGGCTGCCATTAGAAATTGTGGGGCTCAGTACTGACAAAATAGACAGGCCCCCCCGGGAGATGGGACAGAGGTGGGCGGAGCTACACCAGGGGGTGGGACATCAATTGGTGCATAAACCAGTTTAGAAATTGCTGTAAATTCACACACACAAAACCAGAATATATATAGGTATAGGGAAATTAACATTGATTCTAATGTGTGTATACATACACCAGACCCACATAATACACACTGAAAAATCCGGATCCACATAAAAAGCCAGAAGGAGAGATAAGTGTAGGACACAGGGCAGGAAAGGCTGGCTGAACAAGGGGGAGGAGACAGAGAAGGCTGGCTGGACTGGGGGGACAAGAAAGACTGGTTGAACTGGGGGGGGAGGCACAGGGCAGAGTAGCCTGGCTAGACTGGCGGGGGTGGACTGGGCAGGAAAGGGTGGCTGGGGGAACACATGTCAAGGTTAGGGATTACCTTGTTTAGTGGTTTGTTCAGCACAGCCAGCCAGGTAGAATCACTACTTTTTCGAATGCACCAGCAGCCAAGGTCCAGGGATGGCAGGGAGAATTTATATAAAAAGCTGACAGCATTTCAAATATGGCGCCCAGCCGCGAGCCAATCACAGCTTGCGAACTGGCAGCCAACCAGGAGTGGCCGCTACAGTTGCTCCTGATTGGCTGCCGTTACGTGATCTCAGGCTAGCTTGCAGCCGCCGGCATTGATTGTATCCATCCCTGGCTGCTGGAGCAGCACTGTTTTCACCCGGCCCCCCTCTCTCTCCCCTCCCTCCGGGCCCTGAACTCGTGGCCCGGCCATCCTCCCCTTATGGCAGCCCTGTGCTGGCTCCCTAAGCACCTTGCCCGTTGCCAATCTTGTTATAATGTATCTAGAAAGATGGCACCGCACAGGAGCTAGCAAAGACTCTTCTGTGCATGCACATCTTTTCAAATTTATCACGGTAAGATGACGCCACGGGAGGATGTATAGAGAGCTGGCGCACTGTGCAAGAGGCACATTTCATCAGGTACGGGAGGAGGGTGGGGGGAAGGGGCCCACTTCAAGACTGCACTTGAACTTCCCTAGTTCTTAATACACCCCTGAAATTAGAGGGTACACAATCATCAAATCCCCAATTTGACCTGTCTGGCTTAATGTGATGCCATGTCTGTTATTCATCACTGTTCTCAGAGTAATTGCTTTATAGTTTATAACCATCTAGTTCATACCCCACATTGCCAATTGAAGAGTAGGCAGGGCCGGTTTTACCTATACACGGGTTACGCGGCCGAGTAGGGGAGGGCTCCCTTGCTCTGCCACGCCAGCGCCATACAATTGTGAAAGGGATGAGTGGGGCTGTGATGAGGGGAATGAGAGTGTCTGTAATAAGGGGTGCTGGGCTGTGATGAGGGGTGCTAGGTTGTGATGAGGGGTGCTGTAAGGGGCTGTGATGATGGCTGATGGGCTGTGACGGGCTCCATGAGGGGTAATAAGTGAGCTGAGATGGAGGTCCACTAAGGGGCACCAAAATCTATATCTGATTAAAAAAAAAATTGGCTCAGGCCAGCCCTGAGAACGGATTATGGAGCAACTGTTTAATTCAGTAGTTTGTTCTATTGCTCATATTTCTGAGTGAGCTGAGCTGACATTTGCTGTGCCCATTCCACATGTATATGCATTGGTGTAAGCAAAATATCCAGGCGATGCTCAGCTGGCGATGCTTCCTCCGTTACATGTGGCTGTTGCCAGCCATACCTTATATTGGGTGAGAGTGGAGGCTTGCTATGTAGTGTAACATTATAAATAGGCAACTCACACAGCACAGCAAGGTGGCACATTGAGGGGGAGGTGTATCAAACTTTGAAAAGAGATTAACAATAATAGTTGCCCATAGCAACCAGTCGGCTTCTAACCTTCATTTTATAGACTGTGCTAGATAAATGATAGAAGATAGTAGCTGATTGGTTGTTTTGAGCAGCTTCTTCATGTTATCTCTCTCGAAAGCTTGATACCAACCATTAAACAACTTCCTGCCCCTGCCCTCAAGCTCACCACACAGACCATGCCCATTGTGGGTTCAGCAGCTAGGCATGGCCTACTATTGCTAGCTGATGCCATGTCACACCCTCTCCTGCAATAGCCACTGCTTCCCTGCTAGTGAATGAGTGCAGAGCTAAAATGCCACTCCAGTCACTAGCAGAAACCAGTTGATTTGTTATGCAAAAGATAGGAGAGGGCAGGGGTGTGTCAAGACCACTAATTATGATTGGCAAGAGGGCTCATTTTGGTGTAGTTTCCATACTAACAAACGAAGCCCCCATGTTTATACATGGTCCTGCTACACCAGGTAACAGACCCTCTATTTGAGTAACTACGTATAATTTCAGTGTATAGTCTGGAAACTGACCCATACCTCCCAACATGACCCTCTCCAGGAGGGACACAATGCTCTGGTCCTGGACTTCCCTGGTAAGTTATGATTGGTGGCGGCTCCAGTGGTTGGGCTGCAGCACAGTCCAAACTTCAAATAGGGGAGTCACACCAACTGCCAGTGAGTCCCGGCCAGTGATGTTTGGCAGTGTGTGAAATGACAGTTGGTGTGGCTCCCCTATTTGAATTTTGAACTGTGCTGCAGCCCCACCTCTTAGCAGGGAAGTCCAGGACCAGAGCATTGTGTCCCTCCTGGAGAGGGTCATGTTGGGAGGTATGCTGACCAATGTGTGATACCCCGAAATTAGGGGGTCATAATTGTTAAACAGTCTCTGCCAAGTAAAGTGAAGTGATGAATGTTTCCCAAAAATTTAAATAAATGTATTTTATTAAAGAAGATTGTTCTCAGATAAAGTAGTCAATGGGTACATGTGTGCCTGTGCTGCCCCTATAGAAGGAAGAAGATGGTGCCATCCATACAGAAAGGCCCTGCAGTATTAGGGGAAGCACGAGCACAGGATTCTACCAAGGAGTCTGAGACAGGGGAGAGGTACCCCCGTTAGTTGCCCCAGTGATAGGTTGACAAGTCAGCGCATGAGGACAGGTGGAGCATTAGCTTGGACTCTAGGTTTAGAGCAGGGAAAAGTACAGGATGTGTGTCGACTGACAGTTGGTCCCAGGAGCAACAGCCGCAAACTGTTCCCCTCCCTGTTGCCCTGTGGGGACTGGAGAGAGAGGAACGGTCGGCAGGTCCCTGAGGTAGTGGTTGCTGAAGAGAGCTCCGGTGCGCTGTTTACCTGATATAACCGGAGGATAGGAGCAGTGATCCGGAGACAAGGAAAGTCGTGGCTGTGGTCCAGAGACATTGTGGCGGCAGAAGGGAACTGACGGCAGGAAGTGGAAGCCTGTCGGGGAGAAGGCGCGACTGAGGCGGAGTCAGTGGGATCAGCATATAGACGAGTCTATCCTGGGTTCTCTGGAGGCTGTGTCGGGCACTGCAGGAAACCAGGAGGTCACGGTGGTAAGAAACTTATTACACACCACCACCCCCGCAGATAACCATTAACAATGGCCCACTGATAGGCAGCCACAATAGCCCAATCAGAGCACTGCACAGCAGAGATCTTCCCCATCAGTAGCAAAGAGAGACAACCCTAACATGCGACTATTAACAGCACCAAGTAATCTGTTGTCACATTGTCCCCCAAAGCAGCGGACTTATACTGATAAGTTGGATAAGCAGGGAAGTCAGTGTAAAGAAAAGGGCAGGACAGATTGAGCCATATAAAACCCGTTTAGACTCCAAGGAAAGCCTCAGCGGTGTCCACACTTGTAATAAAGAGAACAGACAGCCAGCTGTTCATGTGGCTGGATAAAAAGCAACAAGTTGCAACATCAGTAACAGTAATACAACGACCTGGATGGTTGCCAAATTGTTGATGCATTTGACTAGTTACAGAGACTGTTATCCAAGATTAATAAAGAGGGATATTTGCAACAGGAATAAATTCAGCTTGAGCAATTTAACCTACTCAGAGTGGAGAGATCTCCATTAGTGACAGTTTAAAGTCGGTGCTAGCATCCAATAACCCGGGCAACGTAGTGTACACCAACAGGACTTTAAGTATATATGAGCTCATGAACTATTAGGGAGTCTGGCCAAAAAGTATTGGGAAAGTAGTTAGCATATAAACTAGTTAAATAGAGACTGTTATTTTTTTATCATTACTGCATGATAAATACACTGGGGGTAATGATTACAAGTATTTAGTTAAAATGTTGCTTAAAGTGAATCGCACGCATTAATCTTTTGACATCAGCAGGATGAGAAGAATATTAGTTGACAGCAAGGAGACTGTGTTCCTGAACAATAAAATATAATTTGTTGTGTTATTCTTATGAATTGTAATAGAAATTGAACCTGTAATTTTCATTGTAAAAGTGCCAATTGACATGATATGATCTCTTTATTGTAATAAAATACCTAATATACTTGTCCAAAGTCAGTCTACTTACCTCTTTACCACTCTGTACTCAAGAAAGAACCTAGAAACCCCATTCTTACATATACCCAGTTTAGGGGTGTTACACATGGAGGATGTTTTGGGGCCCTCAGGCAGTGGGGCTCACCAGGGATTTCCCCAGTACCCCTGTGTGTCAGTCCAGCTCTGCTTCTAAATGAACAGAGAAACTTCTCAAATGGCCTTCTTTCCTCGACCTTGACTTAATAAATACTAGAGATGTGCACCGACCCCCGTGTTTTGGTTTTGGATCTGTATCTCCTTCGAGGTTTTGGATCTGGATTTGGTTTTGCAAAACCGCCCTTGCGTATTTTGGTTTTGGATCTGTATTTTTATCAAAAAATGATAAAGACAGCTAAAATCACATAAATTGGGCCTGTTTTTGTTCCTACAGTATTATTAACCTTAATAACAATAATTTTCAGGCATTTCCAGACACTATTAACCACCTCACAGCTCACAATATTGTTTTCACTACTTTTTTTCACCAATATAGGCCATAGGCTGCAGCGAGCTGGGTGGCTAAAGTAAGCGATAGAGCAGCAGCACAAACGCACCGCAGTTTAAAAAAATATAGGACATCTATGAAACATTACCACACAGCAGTGGTAGACAGGATGGCAGTTTAATAAGCTATAATAATGTCAGTCGGCCATAGGCAAATGCAGGGGGGGTTTCTGGCTGCCTGGAAACCCCCCTCCCCAGCCCACGCCATGACCACAATAGAAATAGTAATATAATAGAAGGTTCTAGTGCTGCATGTGGTGGAGATTGCATATGCTGGTAGCTGATACTGGACTGCTTGTTATTAATTTACAAATTATTATAATTTTGTTAAATAAATTGCATTAGCTCGCTGCAAATGATGTAACAGGGAGGAGGTGCCTAGATGGTTGACGTCCCTACCTCTACTAACTTTGCATCACAAATGGTACTAACTTTGCATCACAAATGGTACTGTTTCCACTTACAGTGTCACAATACGTGTATGAATTTTACACTGCGGCACCACCTACAGTGTCACAATATGTGTATGAATATTACACTGCGGCACCACCTACAGTGTCACAATATGTGTATGAATATTACACTGCGGCACCACCTACAGTGACAAAATATGTGTATGAATATTAAACTGCAGTACCACTTACAGTGTGACAATACTTGGATGAAATTGGGGTACCACCTACAGTGTCACAATACATGTATGAATATTACATATGAATATTACACTGCGGTCTGACCGGCAGCGTCACAGTAATAAAAATTAGGGTTAGGATACTTACTCGAAAGGTGTCAGTATCCTAAACCTGTCAGGATGCCAACATCGGGAATCTGCCGGAAACCTGAGCACCGGCATCCCGTACTCAACCCTATTGGTACCATCATGAAAGCAGAATGATCAGCAGAATAGAATTTTCATAGAATAAACTGCAGAATAAGCTGATAATAATGACTGGCTCGGTAACTAACGCCAACTTCATATGGCATTAGCTCATAGTAACCTATAGGCTACTCTAACACAATTTTGCTAGAGAGGGATCCTTTAGCCCCAAACATCTATCACTGAGACCAAACCCGGGATATATCACTCTGCTCCCAGTTCCTAACTGGGTTGGGCTTTTATCGGCACCCGTGTCCCGGCAAGAGAATATTGCTAAATTTCAGCAAAAATATTAATATTCCCTTCACTAATATAGATGTTATCATATCCACATAGCATTAGAAATGCAGTATATGATAAACAGGCCCCTACAGTTCAAAGCTCTCTTGCTGTTGAAGTCTATTTGTCTATGCAGATACAGTGTTTGAGAAAAACATATTTGCATACATTGATTATTATTTTACAGTCATCAATAAATATTAGAGATGTGCGGGTCCAGATTTCTGAAATCCAAACACACCCAAATTTAGGGGTTCTGTGTAGAACCGGGTCAAGGTTCAGATTCACTTTTGTGACCCAGTTTGAACCGAGTCCCAGTTTGGATCTGTTGCTGGTTGGGAGCTCACATTTAAAAAACGAATTCAGGTTTTGGATTCGGAGATTTTAGATGAATTTATCGATTTTGCATCGATTTTTATAAATTTTTATCTGACTCCAAAACCAAAACACTTGAGGGTGGTTTTGCAAAACCAAAACACGAATGATGAATCCAGATCCAAAAACACGGGGGTCTGCGCACATCTCTAATAAATAATAGGTATGCAATTGGGAAGCCGGCGGACGTAAACCCGACGGCTGGCTTCCCGACTGCTTTATCCCGGCGAGGGTTAAATGACAGGCGTCTAAATCTAGACGCCTGTCATTTTACCGACGCCAATCGAAGTGATGCCGGGCGCCGCAACGGTTAGGCACCCCCCCGGGAAGTTAGGGTTAGGCTAGGGGGAGGGAGGGAGGGAGGGTTAGGGTTAGGCACCCCCGGGGGGGACTAAGGGTTAGGCACCCCCCTGGGGGACTTAGGTTTAGGCGGCAGGGAAGGGGGGGTTAGGTTTAGGCACTTAGAGGGGGGATTAGGGTTAGGCACTAGGGGGAAGGTTAGGGTTAGGCACCCTAAGGAGGGTTAGGGTTGGGAGTGGAGGTTAGGTTAGTAAATACTTACCTGGGGACGATCAGGATTTTCACCCATGTCGGGCAGCCGCTGTCGGGATTTGAACCACCGGACTTGCGTCCGGCGGTAATTCATACCAATTCCAAATAATATGAGTGCAGCATAATACAGTACAATGACCTGTTTACGAACAATACAATAAAATACAATGGTCTATTTACCAACACAGAGAATCACAATGCTTTTCTTTCACTATTATTTTCATGATGTTTACCTGTTGTCGGCAGACAAGGCTTTGATAATAGGCAGCCTTTTTTGTAGTAGTAGACAGTATTTATCTCACTGATTGTGAGTTGCTGGAATGTTTATCTTTGCTTGAGTTGCTTGGCTATTGCAGAGCTAGTTGAAATGATTCATGGGTCTGACAGATGTCTGCTACAGCTGGATATGTCCTTGATTATCCCCAATGTCTGGACAACACTGTCATTCACCACAGCCCAAATTATCTCTGTATTGACTGTGGAGTCTTGCGTGACAGTACTGTAATGGCTAATTACTAAGCATACCTTCGGTACTTAGTTCATAACAGTCACAGGATGCAAGAAAGAAAAGAAGAGGAACTTTAATAACATGCCCACATTATGTCCAAGGTTTGTTAGTAACTAGACATCTTGAGACATCCAATTTATTATTACAGTGTAGTGATAGATTTTTATGTTCTTGGAAAGATACAATTAAAAAAAAAGGGTTTGAAAGGGGGGAAATAAAAATCAAAGGTTCAACTGCCATTCATATCTACTCAGATGTATTCCGTCAAAAGGGACCAGTTTAAAATGAGCATTTCTAAAACATGATTTATAGGTTATTTTTTTAAGCATCCGACATTGCCGGCAATCAAACTGCGGAGTTTAAGCTTTAAACTGACAAATATCAATAGAGAATATCTGATTCATGTAAAAAGCTCCATGCTTTGTTTTAGGTAATTGTTTTTTTTTTTAAACCTGAATAGGTGAGAAAATAAATAAAAAAAGGAAGTAAAACGTGAAGCCTTCTGACAGTGATGGATTATGGACTGTGGAAGTAGCTATTAGCAGGGAGAGCAGGGAGGAATATACTCAGAAAGGCATGCATGGTGAACAGGCTGTGGATACAGTGCAAGAGGACATTTCTCCTTAGTACATATCTATTTTGAAATATGGACACAGAAAAAAGGACTTCAGGTATCTCCTATTTTAATGCTTCCGAAGGAATAATAATAAAATAAAAAACTATAGAGCCTCTTTCTTCCACTCAGCTGTAAATTAGCACTTTGCGGCAAAGAATGTTTGCACAGAACAGATAGATAGGGAGTAGAGGGTACGAAATCCCATTCTGACTTTTAGTGAAGATGATGAGTTCCCTTGAGAACAGGCAAAGCAGAGCAGGAACATCTTTTCACAAAAAAGAATACAGTAATTTGCCACATCCTGTCCAAGCTACGTCTGAATGTGACTCCTGTCTTAATTACCAGACTTACAAAGCTACTCTGGGTTATACTGGAATTTCTCCTTCCCTTAGAAGCATGCAGGACGTCGCCAAGTCACATGAATGTATTTTAAAAGGTCCATGGTGACTTTTTTTTTTTTTACGTGCTGATGGTTGTGCATAGCAGGCAGGTGGCCAGGCTGCTCTATAACTGGTCTTAGGCCAGGTGCAGGTTATAGTGGTAATAATATTCACGTGTAGGTCTCTCACGTGACATGGTGCCGCTTCACTGTGGCTGCCTGCAGCTTTGTCATTGCTCTGCCAGTTTCTTCAGTATGTTGCAGCCTTTAATTGGCTAGGAGGCAAAGAATATTACTTTAGTTATTCATTGGTAAAGGCTGTGGTCAGGACATAGGGGAGTTTTTCCAATGGCGTGGACCGATATATGACATAGGAGTCAGTGAAAAAAAATGTGTCTGATAGATAATAGGTCTAAGGGCACAACGTATGCTCTTGGCCGGTTTAGTAATTACCAATGCGGACTAATTTAATGTACTAACCTAATGGCCTTATGCACGCTATTTTCCCTTTTTATTAAAATAAATAAAATTCTATTTTATTACACCAAACACAAGTTACCAATATAAAGATACTGTAACTGTTCTACAAACTTCAAAAGTCCTACAGACCAGGTCATACTTAACATTTTAATCATTATTGGTGACAGGTGTTCTGTGAATGTCCGTTATCCTAACATTTGTACACTTGATGTATCAAAATTAGAGCAGGATACTATAATAGCTTTCTTCCATCTTACACCCTAAAAAGCAATAGGTAAATGAGTGACAATTATGTTACTTAAAATACTTATTTAAAATAATAATGTGATTTTAGAGATGTGCGCAAACCCCCATGTTTCTGTTTTGGTTCTAAATCGTCGTCGTGTTTTGGTTTTGGCAAAATCACCCTTTAAGTGTTTTGGTTCAATTTCAGTTTTGGATTTCTTAAAAAAATTGATAAAAACCGCTAAAATCATGTAACTCAGACCTATTTGTTCCTATAGTATTATTAACATCAATAACATTCATTTTCAGTCATTTCCAGTCAATTTTTGCCATTACTCAAATCCCCGAAAGTGACCCGAGCCAGGACTCGATTTGACTCAAAACCCCAAAGTTCAGGTGTGTTCGGTTTTCAGCAAAACCGAACCGCTCATCTCTAATTAATAAACTTATAAATGATAAATTTCCCTTTCTAAACAGTCTCAAGATCCTTATTTCCTCCCAGTCCTCCAGTCCCCGTTGTCTGTTTGCCACTTTCAACTCCCTCCTCTGCCCACCCCCTCCTCGTCTTCCTTCTTCACTCACTTTGACCATACCACTCACTTCACATCTAAAACATGCCCTTGTCTCTCCCATTTAAAAAAAACCCACCCTTCCTTGATCCAGACACTCTCTCTAGCTACCGCCCCATCTCTCTCCTCGCCTTTACCTCCAAACTCCTTCAGTGTATTTTCTACAACCACCTCACTGCCTTTCTTTCCTCTCGCTACCTGCTCAACCCATTTTAGTCTGGCTTTCGTCCTCCACTCCACTGAAACTGCTCTCACTAAAGTATGCAATGACCTCCTAGCTGCCAAATCAAAGGGCCACTACTCTCTCCTCATTCTCCTTGAGCTCTCAGCTGCTTTTGACACTATGGGCAATCCTCTCCTGCAGATCCTCTACTCCCTTGGTCTGCATGATACTGCCCTCTCATGGCTTTCCTCCTACCTTTCTGACTGTTCTTTTGCAGTCTTCTCTCATGACTCCACTCCCCCCCACTTTAGGGATGGCCATCGACCATTGATGATTCATAATCATTGATGGTTTATGGCCAATGTAGAATGCTTTTACCATCGATGGGGAAGAACCAGATGGTTTCCCTCCATCGATGGCAAAGCATAACCGAATGTTATTGCATACAGTAAAAAGCCCCACCCCCAGGTTCTGATTGGACCATGGGCCAGTCTGTAAAAGACCAGGGATGACCATCGGTTAGTGAAACCATCAATGGTCTCCACTGCATAGTTTGTCACCATCAATGGCACTTGCTAAATCCCAATCGATGGTAAGACCACCGATGGCCATCCCTACCTCACTTAATCTGCAAGTAGGTGTCTCCCAAGGCTCTGTTCTTCGACCTCTCCTCCTATTCTCCCTCTATACATCCTCTTTAGGTGAGTTCATCAGCTCTTTTGGCCTCAAATATAATCTCTATGCTGATGACACTCATATCTACCTCTCCCCCCCTGACCTTTCCCCTTCTCTCCTCACTCGTATCTCCAACTGTCTCTCTGCTATTTCCTCTTGGATGTCCTAGAGCTTTTTTAAACTTAACATGTCTAAGACTTAGATGATAATCTTCCTACCTGCCCGCATACCCTCACCTCCCACAATGTCTTTATCTATTGACACCACAACCATCTCCTGTAGCCTGCAAGTTTGCTTTCTTGGAGTCATCCTTGACTCCTCCCTCACCTTCAAACCACATATCCAGCACCCCTCATAGTCCTGCAGTTTTGACCTTAAAATATTTCTCACCCTGGATGCAACAAAGACCCTCATCCACTCAGTGATCATCTCCATATTGGACTACTGCAACCTCCTCTTATCTGGCCTCCCTGACTCTCACCTGTCTCCTCTCTAACCTGTCCTTATTGCAGCTGCTCTGTTCATCTTCCTCTCTAAATGCACTACATCTGCCTCCTCTCTTCTACAAGCCCTTCACTGGTTCCCCTTCAAAACTCATTTCAAACTTCCCACACTAACTTACCTAGCCCTCACCCAATCCTCTCCTATTTACATTGCAGACCTCATCTCCCTCCACACTTCCGTCCGCCCACTTCGCTTTACCCATGAATGCTGCCTCTACTCCCAACTGATAACTTCCACTCTCAAGTCCAAGATTTTGCCTGCGCTGCTTTTCACCTCTGGAACTCTCTCCCTCTTCCTATCAGACTTTCCACCTTTCTACAAATTTTCAAATGGCCTCCTTGCTCACTGCCTCTCTCCACTATGTATCACCCCTGCTGTCTGCCCCCTCCTTTAGACTGTAAGCTCTCACGAGCAGGGCCCTCTCCCTCATATGCTTTTCCTTCCCTTGCTTTTACCACCATATCCTCCCCATTGCCTACAACGACACCCAACCTTTGGATTCTGCTGCCCTGCTGCTTATTTGGGTATTATGACAACTGATGCAGCAATGTTTATTAACTATGTCCATGTTCTGCAATGCTCTGTATTGTATGTCACTTTCTTTCCTGTGTTATTTGTTCATACTGTTTGTTTATTTTGTAAGGTGCTGTGGACCCCTTCTGGTGCCATATAAATAAAGGATAATAATAATAATAATAATAATAATAATAATAATAATAATAATAATAATAATCTTCTATAAATAATATTATTATGGAGTCACATATCCCTAGCACATGAGATAGTTGTAGGGGTCATTAAGTACTACACACAGGTTGTGTATTGTGGATATCTTTAATCATGCACAGGTAGTTAATCTGGTTTACTGGGTCAGTGATTATCCCACCCATGTCCACAGACAGAAATCATCAAAACATGGCCTGGTGGGAGTACTTAAGGGTTGAGGTTGAGAACCACTGATTGTGAGTAATCAAGAAATAATTCACACGTCCCTGCCTCATTGGAGATTATAGTCTATGGCAGTGCTTCTCAACTCCAGTCCTCAAGTACCACCAACATGTTTTCTGGATTTCTTTAAATATGCACTGGTGAGTAAAATAATTTTGCTGGCCCAGTAATTATCCACCTTCTGCCACAGACATGTTGGAAAAACATAAGGGTTAAGGTTGAGAGCCACTGGTCTAAGGGGTCAAACTATTAAAAACTAATGTGAGAAACGCTACTTCTACATGGTTTAAGTATCCCTGCAACATGTAGAATTTCACTGATCCTGCGACAGATCACGGAACATCGATGGCTGCCGGTCAGCATTTCCGACCGGCGTTTCGGCGATTCCGATCCAATGGCATGATGTATTGGGACCTTTACACTGGAGATACAGTGATGTACATAAGGTTTCAGGATACATTGTATCTTTGCCTATAATACTCTAGGCAGCATGGACTAATTTAGCTAATATGTGTCTTAAAGTAACATTTTTAAAGATTTCACGCTTATGAATTGTAAGGAAGAGATTTATCAAATTTTGAAGAGCGATAAAGTACCAACCAATTAGCTTCCAGCTATAATAATTCTAACACTGCCTGTAAAATTACAGAAGATGATTGGTCGATACTTTATCTCCAACCACTTTATCTCTCTCCAAGATTTGATACATTTCCCCCTTAGCCTTAGTGTATTCTTGTTTTCTGATATCTCTCTGAAAGATGCAAATATACAAGAAGGTACCGTAGATACATTTGTTTAAATAGATTTGGTTTGCTTTGGGAAATGATTGCTTTTCATAACATTATTTGCATGTATGTTTTCTAACTTCTGTAGAGATCATGTACATTGCCTTTCCACCTTGACTTGTTGATACTTTGCAATTAACCACTTACTGTACTTTAAAAGGAACCCTCCAACTGGATTTATGTTCTGCCCTTCTTACAAATAATGTTTTGCAGAAACTTCTTTCCTGCCTGTGTCTATTTATTTACACCACTGTGTATATTCTACTGTCATTGGGAGTGCGTGGGTTTAAGTGAAATTATCTGCGCTACACAGGCTATGATACTATACTTGCAAACTTTAAAATTTGCCCTCTGAGTAAGTTCCTGGGTCATAGAGGTATGCAGTTGATTACTGTGGGGGTGTAGCCAAAATCACCCCACCCCCCATCCCCCTGCCCGTCCCACACATTTTACTAGGATGGTGACCTGCTCTTCCGGGGCTTTTTTGGCAAAGTAGGAAAATATGATGTCTAAGAGATCCGGACAACAAATATGTAGAAAAGTGGGATGGTCCAGTCCGGGCCATCGAGGGGGAACCCGGATATCAGCAATGTTGATTTGGTGCCGGTCTGCCAGCTGATTACAGCTGGCGCACTTGCATGCAGTCATGGAGAAACAGCACCACCGGTTGCGAGACAATCGATGCTCACAGACCGACACCAGATACACACTGTGATGGTGATTTCTGTCTATGCCTGCTGCTGCCTGCCGGTGCACCAGCTGTAATTAGCTGGTGGCCCGGCCCCAAATCCACACCTGCTGGCTGCTGATGGCACACAGGGGGAGGCGAGAGGCTGCTGGAGGGACACTGGGAGGTGAGTTGCTGGGGGTCGTAATGTGTAAGGGGCACTAACATTGTGTGGAATAATGTGTTATATTGGACACTACTACTATGTGGCATAACCTGTAAAGGGCATTACTGTGCGGTATAATGTGTAAGAGGCATTACTGTGTAGTATAAGGGGCACTACTACTGAGTGGCATAATGTGTATAGAGGGTACTACTGTGTGGCATAACCTGAATGGGCTCTGTGTGGCATTTTCTGAATGGGATCCGTGTGGTATAACATGAATGGGCTCTGTGTGTGGGCAAATGTATGTTTCTTTTACCTCTGGGGGGACCCTTTTAAGATGTGGCCCACAAAGTGCTAGTTATGCCCTTGCATGCAAACACAGGGATACTTTTGTAGCTATCTAACAGGTTTTTGGCAGACTGCCAATTTCCACTGGAGCCAGCCCTGGAACCTGTGTAATTTAGGAGTGTCCCCATTTTTAGGGTTTGTGTGAGAATGTGTGACCCTGATGAAGTTTAAACATAGGCAAAAACCTAACCCTGGTCAAACTACACCACCATGCCAAATTTAGTGGAGCTAGGTCCAGGGGCGGATTGGGATAGAAAACCAGCCCGGGAAATTTATGGAAGCAGCCCTAATGGGGGCGTGGTCTGTTGAGGAGGTGGGGGTCCGTCGAGGGGGCTGGAGAAATTACAGTTTGGAGCCAATAGTCTGGGACATCTTTCTCCATTTTATATTTATCCAAGGATTAGTGAGTAGACCCCACCAGCCGCACCATTGGAACTTTTAACAGCCCTATGCTAGGTGCAGATCATCCATCTAAGTATGGCCTCCAATGTGAGCAATTCAGCGTCCCTATAGCCAACCCCCTGTAACCACCTAAGAACACCTAACACATTTCTCATACACTACTTGGTGCATGCGTCTGATTCCGCACTGCCACTCTCACACATGTGCAGGTTCAGTGCAGGTTCAGATGCATGCGCCAAGTAGTTTATTAGAAATGTGTTAGTTGTACCTAGGTGGTTACAGGGGGTTGGCTATAGGGATGCTGAATTGCTCATATTGGAGGCCATAGTTAGATGGAAAAAATAAAACACTTTGGCCCCCACAGAAAAATAATAAAAACACATTGGCCCCCACAGGAAAATAATAAAAACACATTGGCCCTCACAAAAACAAAGAAACACATTGACCCCACAGTAAAAAAAATACACACAATGACACCTGACAGAAAAAAACAATACATAGCCTCCACGGAAAAGAATAAAACACATTGGCCCCTGCATGAAAAAAATTAAAAACACATTAGCCTCAACAAGAAACAAATAAAACACACACCAGCTCCCACAGAAAAAAACAAATACATTGGCCCTTACAGAAAACAAACATTGGCCCCCAGAGGTAAAAATACACACACCTTGTCCTCCACAAGAACAAAAATAGGGCGCGCAGTGTACATCCCCACCAGAACTACCACCTGGAGCACAAACGTCATAAACTTCGCCACCACTGGGGTCGGGATGGGAGTAGTAATAATTGTGGGACACATGAGACAGGATGGGAGTAGTAATAGTAGTGGGACACATGGGACAGGATGGGAGTAGCAGTAGTGAGAAGTAGGATGGGAGTAGTAATAGAAGTGGGACACATGGGACAGGATGGGAGTAGTAATAGAAGTGGGACACATGGGACAGGATGGGAGTAGTAGTAGTAGTGGGAAGCAGGTGGTTGAATGGGAGTAGTAGCAGTAATGGCAGAGTAGGTGCAGGCTTGGAGAAGTAGTAGTGTGGGGTAGGCTGGGAGTAGTAGTTCAGAACAGGGGGCAGGATAGGAGTAGTAGTGTGGAGCAGGATGGTAGTAGTAGTGCGGAACAGGGGGCAGGATAGGAGTAGTAGTGTGGAGCAGGATAGTAGTAGTAGTGTGGAACAGGGGGCAGGATAGGAGTAGTAGTGTGGAGTAGGATAGTAGTAGTAGTGTGGAACAGGGGGCAGGATGGGAGTATTAGTGTGGAGCAGGATGGTAGTAGTAGTGTGGAGCAGGGGGCAGGATGGGAGTAGTAGTGTGGAGCAGGATGGTAGCGCTGACGTCCAAAGTGTGTTGGGAAAGCCCCTTCCATGTCCATGTCCCGCTCCTCTCTGTCCCAGGAACAGCTTCTGCAGCCCCAGGGAACAGGATGGGATAGCCCAAAGAAAAAGAGAGGCCCGACGGCAGGCAATGGAGGCTGAGGGAGGGGACAATGCACACACTGAAGTTTGCGTCTGCGCCCGGCGTTTATGAGGTTGGAAGCAAGCTGCTGTGGAGAGGCTGGAGGCGGGCCGTCAGTGTTCACTAATGGACTTGGGCTCCACAAAGGCTTATGGGAGGAGCTGCTGCTACTGGGCATGCGCAGCAGCTCCCCCGTCGGCCATTATTTTTTTCATCTAGTCAGTCAGTGACAGTGTGCAGAAGCTGTGCACACACTGTACAGTGCAGCTACTTGATCGCGGCAGCGGGATGGCCAGGGTAGAGGAGACCGCGGGAGGGGGGGCGGAGGGGGGACAATCATTGAAGGGTGAGGGGTGGGCTTGACGGGAACTGGCCCGGCGTCATGGTGGCCCAGTCCGCCCCTGGCTAGGTCCAAAACTCTGGTCGTGCATAAAGGACAAACAGATGGACGGACAGACAGACAGACATGCTTTCTCGGTTATTATATAGATAAATACTAGGGGTGAGTGGGTTCGGATTTCTGAAATCCGAACCCCCCCGAGCCCCCCCGATCCGAGGCCAATCCGAGTTAGGCTCGACTTTTCCCGCCTGACTCGGATCTGAAATCGAGGCAAAACGTCATCATCCCGCCTTCCGGGTCTCGCGGGTTTTGGATCCTATATAAGGTACCCACGTCGGCGCCATTTTCTCACTCGGCTGTGGACAGTGAAGAGGGAGGGTGGGAGTAAGGGCTGGCTGGGCTGTGTAGTGTAGTGTAATGCAGAGTAGTGTTGTGCTGTGCTGTGCTGTGCTGTGCTGCGCTGTGCTGCTGTTGTCCATAGGGGCTGTGTCCACTACTTCAAAGTCGGGGCTGGCTGTGTTGTGCTGTGCTGCTGTTGTCCATAGGGGCTGTGTCCACTACTTCAAAGTCCATAGGGGCTGGCTGGACTGTGTTGTGCAGTCAGTTGTCCATAGGGCCTTTGTCCACTCCAAAGTCCTGTGCAGTGTCCCAGTCCTAAAAGGGTGCTGTAGTGTTGTCTAGGGGGTGCTCTGTCCATCAGGGGTGCTCCCCCCAAGTGCTAAAAAAAAAAAAAAAATTCTGTGTTTGTGAATTGTGTGCGCAGTAGCCGCACGTGCATCAACAAAGTAGTGCCAAGCGTGCGCCTGTGTCATAAGTAAAGGGCCGGCTGGCTTGACCGTTAAAGGGTGCTGTAACCCCCAAAGTACACTCCAAACCAAATAAAAAAATATTTTCTGTGTTTGTGAATTGTGTGCGCAGTAGCCGCACATGCATCAACAAAGTAGTGCCAAGCGTGCGCCTATGTCATAAGTAAAGGGCCGGCTGGCTTGACCGTTAAAGGGTGCTGTTACCCCCAAAGTACACTGCAAACCAAATAAAAAAATATTTTCTGTGTTTGTGAATTGTGTGCGCAGTAGCCGCACGTGCATTAACAAAGTAGTGCCAAACGTGCGCCTGTGTCATAAGTAAAGGGCCGGCTGGCTTGACCGTTAAAGGGTGCTGTAACCCCCAAAGTACACTCCAAACCAAATAAAAAAATATTTTCTGTGTTTGTGAATTGTGTGCCCTGTGGCTGCATGTGCATCAACAAAGGAGCAGCACCAAGCGTGCGCCTGTGTCCCATAAGTAAAGAGCCGGCTGGCTCATTTCTTAAAGGGTGGTGTAACCCACAAAGTGCACTACTCTCCAGCAAAAATAAAAAAATATTTTCTGTGTTTGTGTGCGCCTTAGCCGCACGTATATATCAATATAACATAAATGGAGGACCAAACTTTCTCCGATAAAAATAAAATAGGGAAAGATCAAGAACCACTTCCTCCTAGTGCTGTTGCTGCTGCTGGGAGTTGTTCATCATCCCAGAGAGGAAGTAGGAACACCACTACTTTTACTAAACAATTGACCCTCCAACAATCCCTAGCGATGAGGATGAAGTACGACAGCAGTCATCCTGAAGCAAAACGTATAACTGAGGCCTTGACTGCTATGTTGGTGTTAGACGTGCGTCCGGTATCCGCCATTAGTGCAGTGGGATTTAGAAAATTGATGGAGGTAGTGTGTCCCCGGTTCCAAATCCCATCTAGATTCCACCTGCATCCTCAAAGCAGCAGCGACAAGCGTGCGTCTGTCTGTTAAAGGGTGGTGTAACCCTCAAAGTGCGCTCCACAAACAATAAAAAAATTCTTCTTTTTTTTTCTCTTTGTGAAATGTGTGGGCTGTAGCCGCACTTGCATCCTCAAAGCAGCAGCGACAAGCGTGCGTCTGTCTGTTAAAGGGTGGTGTAACCCTCAAAGTGCTCCAAAAAATAAAAAACTATTTTTTTTATGTGTTTGTGACTTGTGTGCGATGTAGCCACATGTGCATCAACACAGTAGCAGCGACAAGCGTGCGCCTGTGTCATAAGTCAAGGGCCGGTTTGGACATCTGGTCCGGACTGAAGGACGTGCCAACAATTTCTGACAAGTCTACTGTCACTGCATATGATACTGTCCTCAAAGCAGCAGCGACAAGCATGCGTCTGTCTGTTAAAGGGTGGTGTAACCCTCAAAGTGCGCTCCACAAACAATAAAAAAATTCTTCTTTTTTTTCTGTCTTTGTGAAATGTGTGGGCTGTAGCCGCACCTGCATCCTTAAAGCAGCAGCGACAAGCATGCATCTGTCTGTTAGAGGGTGGTGTTGCCCTCAAAGTGCGCTCCACAAACAATAAAAAAATTCTTCTTTTTTTTTCTGTCTTTGTGAAATGTGTGGGCTGTAGCCGCACCTGCATCCTCAAAGCAGCAGCGACAAGTGTGCGTCTGTCTGTTAAAGGGTGGTGACACCCTCAAAGTGTGCTCCACAAACAATAAAAATATTCTTTTTTTTTTTCTGTCTTTGTGAAATGTGTGGGCTGTAGCCGCCCCTGCATCCTTAAAGCAGCAGCGACAAGCGTGCATCTGTCTGTTAAAGGGTGGTGTAACCCTCAAAGTGCGCTCCACAAACAATAAAAAAATTCTTCTTTTTTTTTTGTCTTTGTGAAATGTGTGGGCTGTAGCTGCCAGTGGCGTAACTAGGGTATTTGGAGCCCAGGGCAAATTTGAAAAGGGATCTCCCCCCCCGTGTGCGCGCGCCTAAGGCGCGCGCGGCAATTAATGTGCGTGGTCACTTAAAAATGGGGCGTGTCAACATGACACACCCCTTTATTTTCAAACTGAACATTCCTATCCATATGCACCTTAACCCCAGTAGTACCCCCAGTATGCAGTTGTGGTCCCTCTCATGCAGGCCCATAGTAGTGCCTCTTATACAGTATCCCCAGTAGTGGTCCCTCTTATACAGCCCCCAATTAGTTCCCCTTACTCAGTACCCCCAGTAGTGCCCCCCCCAAATGCAGTGCCCCACGTAGTGTTCCCCCTTATGCAGTGCCCCCAGTAGCAGTCCCCACAATGCAGTGCGCCCAGTAGCGGTATCCCCTTATGCAGTGCCCTTTTATATAGTGCCCCCAACTGTAGTCCCCCCCATGCAGTTTTCCCAGTAGTGGTCCCCTTATGCAGGCACCCTGTAGTGATCCCCCCTATCTAGTGCCCCCTGTAGTGGTCCCCGCAGTGCCCCTAGCAGTAAGCCCCTTATATAGTGCCCCCAGCAGTAGTGTCCCCCCCTCCCATGCAGTGCCCCCAGTAGTGGTCTCCCTGATGCAGGCTCCCAGTAGTGACCCCCCCCTATCCAGTGGTCCCTGTAGTGGCCCTTCCTATTATTGCCCCCATTAGTGGTCCCCCGAGTGCAGTGCCTCTAGTAATACTAGGCCCCTTTTAGAATGCCCCCAGTGGTAGTCCCCCCCCCAAGTAGTAGTCCCCAGCAGAGTAGCCCCCCCAGTAGAGGTCCTCCCAATGGCACCCCCAGTAGATGTCCCCCCCAGTAGTAGCCAACCCCTCCCTCGTTGTGCACATATGTAAGGTTTAAAAATAAATAAATATATATAAAAATATACTTACCTGATTCCACGCTGCTCCTGTCCGCGATGCCGATGCCGCTCCCGCCCTCCAGTCCGCCCGGGCTGGCGCGCTCAGCATTATGGGACTGACGTCATGACGTCATGACGTCAGTCCCATTACCCACTGCAGGAGCCGGACGGAAGTCCGGCTCTTGCAGTGGGTGCTGCAGCAGTCAATGAGAGTCTATCTGACTCTCATTGGCTGCTGTTTAACACACGCATCGCCGCCAGCGCTGGCGGCGATGCGTGTGTTATGCACAGCCTGAGCCCGCCTCCTGGCGCTATTGGGCAAGCGCTCAGGGGGAGGGAACGGGCTCAGGCGTGCAGCACAGGACCGGCGCTGGAAGCCTAGCGCCGTTCCTGTGCAAATGTGTAGCGCTGACCGCACTCATTGTGGTCGGCGCTACACTGGCTATCTAGGGCGGGCGGGCTGGTACCATGGCCGGCGGCGCTCCCCTGCACCGCCGGTCCAACGGTGCCCAGGGCACGAACCCCGCTCGCCCTGCCCTAGTTACGCCACTGGTAGCCGCACCTGCATCCTTAAAGCAGCAGCGATAAGCGTGAGTCTGTCTGTTAAAGGGTGGTGTAACCCTCAAAGTGCACTCCACAAACAATAAAAAAATTCTTCTTTTTTTTCCTGTCTTTGTGAATTGTGTGGGCTGTAGCCGCACCTGCATCCTCAAAGCAGCAGCGACAAGCGTGCGTCTGTCTGTTAAAGGATTACATCGGTGACAGCATCCAAGTAGGCATGTCAGACAGTCCGTACATGTACTGGCAGGAAAAAGAGGCAATTTGGAGGCCCCTGTACAAACTGGCTCTATTTTACCTGAGTTGCACCCCCTCCAGTGTGCACTCCGAAAGAGTGTTTAGTGCAGCCGGGAACCTTGTCAGCAAAAGGCATAGGAGGTTGCTTCTACAAAATGTGGAGAAGATGATGTTCATAAAAATGAATTATCAACTTTTCCAGGGAGACCAGCCTCCAGAACGTACAGAGGGAAGTGTGGTGGTGGATTCCAGCGTGGACGAATTAATACTCTGTGAGAATGAGGATGTACACAACACTGAAGAGAGAATGAGGAGGATGAGGACGACTTCTTGCCTCCGTAGAGCCAGTTTGTGCTGGGACAGATTAATTGCCAGATTGTTTTGTGGGGGCCCAAACGAACCCATCATTTCAGCCACAGTCATGTGGCAGACCCTGGCACTGAAATGATTGGTTTGTTAAAGTGTGCATGTACTGTTTATACAACATAAGGGTGGGTGGGAGGGCCCAAGGACAATTCCATCTTGCACCTCTTTTTTTTCTTTGCATTATGTACTGTTTGGGGTCTAGTTTTTCAAACTGCCATCCTGTCTGCCACTGCAGTGTCACTCCTAGATGGGCCACGTGTTTGTGCCACCCACTCGTGTCGCTTAGCATTGTCATCCATCTACCTCGGTGCAACCTTTTGGACATAAAAACACTATTGTGAGGTGTGAGGTGTTCAGAATAAACTGGAAATGAGTGGAAATTAAGGTTTTTGAGGTTAATAATAGCATAGGAGCAGAAAAATCAACACATTCTGTGATTTTAGCTGTTTTTATGCTTTTTAAAAAAAAAAAATACAGATCCAAAACACAAAACCCAGAACCCAAAACACCGAAGGGTGGTTTTGGCAAAACCATTCCAGATCCAAAACATGAAGAAAGATCCAGATCCAAAACCAAAACACAATACACGAAAAGTGACCGGTGCACACCCCTAATAAATACATAAAGTAATATCATAATAACAACATCTAAAACCATTACGTGAAATGGTTTTTGTAGAAGTGAACTACTGTATACTGTAGTATGTGAAAGCACAAACAGTATCTGCCCTGGTAATAAAACATGCAGGGACACCGAATGATATGGGTGACTGCAGATGTCTTGGTCCATTCAGAAAGGTGTACACTGTCACATAACAAAATTCAAATGTAGTTCAGAATCACCAATGACAAGGCACAGTTTACTTAAGTAGTTTATCTACATTTTAAGTGACATTGACTTTAAGAGTAGAATTCATGTGTAAATTAACACAGACTGCAAAATGGCCATCAGTAATCATTACGTTTAAGCTGTCACTGCTTTTAACATCGGTTATAGAGACAAAAGCCTAAACGTTAAAGAACATTTACTTTCCAAAAAGTGACTTCTAATATTTCTGCAAATATATATTGTTTCCAATATCACAGAGGTTCCCCAACCTAGCCATTACAGTCCATGTTTTAAGCATATCCATGCTTGAGCACAGGTGATTTAATTAGTGCCGCAGTCAATTTGATTTAACCAACTAGGCTCAAGCATGGATATCCTTAAACCTGTACTGTAATTGTGGAGTTTGGGAACTTCTGCCATATCACAGGGTGCCTCTGACCTTTAGTCTAGAACTCAAACTCGGTCCTCAGGACCCCAAACAGTGCATGTTTTCCAGGTCTCCTCACAGAATCGCAGGTGAAATAATTTAGCTCCACCCGTGGATCTTTTAAAATGTGTCGTTGAGTAATGACTACACCTGTGCACCTGCTGGGTAACATGGAAAATGTGAACTGTTTGTGGTCCTGGGGACCACTGCCTATCACCTGCTGTTGTAATTCTGTGTTCTGTGTAGTTTTGTTTTTGGGTTACAGACAACAGATATGTGCCAAGATATTCCTCTATAATTATGGCACACTGTCCCGGGTCTTGCCCTTGTTTAGTATTCAATTTTAGAGTGCAAACTTCTAGATCTGTTTGCTGTAACTTCTGTTTGGCTTTTGAATTTTGACTTGTTTAACATTGACTGTGGATTAAACTACTGCAATGACAACTGGACGGAATCCCGACACCAGCATCCCGGCAGTAGTGGAAATCCCGGTCGTCCTCAGGTAAGTCTTAGCTAACCTAATTCTACCCCCTAACCCTCCCTTAGGGGTGTCTAACCCTAACTTCCCCCCCAGTACCTATCCCTAAACCCCCTCTAAGTGCCTAAACCTAACCCCCCCTTCCCCGCTGCCTAAGCCTAATTCCCACGGGGGGATGCCTAACCCTAACCTCCCCCAGGGATGCCTAACCCTAAGTCCCCCCCCGGGAACCCTAAACCTAACCCTCTCCCCCCCACGGCTATCCGTGCTTGCCGCCCGGCGTCCTTTCAAACGGGATGCCGGGCGTCGGGCTCCCGGCGTATTTCTAATGACAGGCGTCAGCATATCGACGCCTGTCTTAAGACCCTTGGCGGGATATGACAGTCAGGAAGCCGGCTGTCAGGATTAGGTCCGCCGGCTTCCCATCTGCATACCCAACTGGACATTCTCCTTACCTGTAAAATAGTCTGTGCGAAGTCTTCTCAACACAAGTTCCTTATAACAGGTTAGAAAATCAGGGTTGTGTGAAAATAGGTCCAGTGGTGCTCCCAGGCGATGGACTGTGCCTGGCACCAGAACCAGGAGAGTCCCAGGGTCAGAAGAGAAGAGGCACCCAGGGGGGATGGAGTACTCAACAGGAGGAGAAACTCTTACCTAAGGCAGAAGGATATGCAGTGAGCAAGCTACTGTAGCTGAATCCTAGGGGTATATTTACTAAAGTGTGGGTTTTTAGAAGTGAAGATTATTGCCCATAGCCAGGGCAGCCGAGAGGGAGTGGAGCGGGTACTAATTACCCGGGCCTGGGCTTGCTGGAGGGCCTGGGGATGGCACCGCCCCCATAGGCAAACACAGGGGGGGTTTCTGTCTGCCTGGAAACCCCCCTCCCCAGCATATACCATGACCACAGTAGAAATAGTAATATAATAGAATGTTACTCCTGCTACATGTTCTTCTTAGTATCACAAATTAAATAATTAGCACCATCTGTGGATCTTTTAACATGTATCAGCCAGTAATAAATAATCTGTGCACCAACTAGGAGATCTGGAAAACATGCACTGTTAGGGATGCACTGCTATAAAGCCCAATATGTACATATATGTCCAGGGAAGTGCTAGTTTCTTCTGCTGCTCCTCCAGGCTCCCGGACTTGCTCCCATGCTCTGGAATGGTGCACACATCTAAAATAAAAACATTCAGCTCAGGCTGGCTTACTGCCGCATCAAATGACTTACTGTGATCCTGTATATGCTGAAATTATGTCACACAATACACATTGTATGACGCATATTAAAGCTGGATAAGTACTAATTATACCCTCTTCATGGACTGGCCACACTCGCTCTGAAATCAAGCATTTGGAAACCCCCCTCTAGAAATCCTGTGTTTGCCACTGCTGCCCCCCCTCCCTCTTACATCAAAGCAGCCCGGGCACACACTACTGTGTGCTGGGCTGCACAGGGAGACTGCTCGCGGCTGCTAAGTGGCAGTCGCAGCAGTCTCCTATGCCTGTGCGGAAAGCGATCACGCACATATCGCGCCCCCCACTGGCTATGCGCCAGGCTGAGGGGCTCACAGCGCCTCCCTCCCCGCACACAGCGCTGCAAAAATGATTGTTTTTTTTCCTAAGGGGGCACAGCCACGCCTACCGCTATTAGGCCACGCCCCCTTCTTCCTCCGGGCCTGGCGCGGCTGTCGGTGCCCCTGCCCATAGCAACCAATCAGATTCTAGCTATTATCTACTAGAAGCTGATAGATAAATGTTAAGTAGAATCTGATTGGTTGCTATGGGCAACATCTCCAATTCTAAACACCCGCACTTTATTAAATATACCCCCTAGTCTGGTAAGCTAGCACCTGCATCAGTTGACACATTTTCAACACTCCAGACCCACTTTTGAGAAAAACATATGACATTTTTAAAAAGAGAACAAAAGGTTTATCTGGATGTAATTTACTCTTTTAAAGACTCAGGCCCTCTGATTTATTGCCAATTGTCTACAATAAGGTTTTACCTTTTACCTCACTCCAAACACTGCAGTTCAGGTCAGTGGCTGAACTACTGTACTGCCAGAGCAGCACGTGCACTGCACCAGGGCCGCTGAGGCATGAGGGTCCCATCACCACAGCGACAGACGGATTAATGGGTGAAATGTCTGGATTTTTCAGTTGGGAACTTTTAAGTCCAAATGGTTTTCAATTCACATTTTGAATTAAAATGGTTCCTATAATGGCTAATGTATTCCCCCATATTCCACACAGGATGTAGTTCTATGTGTAGCATATGTGGCAAGTCTGACCAGCCGCAAACACTGCAGCTCTCATGACGCAGAGAGCACTCATGCTGTGAAGGAGAGTGCAATAGTTCATTTGTGCACACCCTTTAAACAGTGTTTAAAACAATCAGACGTGCCTGCGTTTGGTTCAGATCCGCACGCAAATGCTGGCGTCTACACAGATTGAGCCATTGTTAGCCATTTCGCATGCGCAAAAGCAGCACTGCGCACGTGTAACTTGAATTGCGATTACGCTTGCACAGGGGATTCACTTGGAAAGTAAGTGACAGGTAGTCAGCGTTTGGGGGGTGGTAACGCGGGGTGACTAGAGAAACGCAGGTGTGTTGGTAGCGTTTAAAGACTGTTTTCTGGGAGTGCATAGATTAGCCACTGCGTTCTTTCTCGCAGCAGGAGAGCTCTCTGCGTGTCTGGGGACTCTCTATGGTATCTATTTACTAAGCTGTCTTAGGAGATAATGTGAATGGTGATAAGGTACCAGCCAATCAGCTCCTATCTGCCATGTCACAGGCTGTATTTGAAAAATGGCAGTTAGGAGCTGATTGGCTGGTACCTTATCACCGTTCACTTTATCTCCTAACACTGCTTAGTAAATGGACCCCTTATACGGCTACACTGCAAGCATGGTAAGCCATCGCAGAGTGATTGACAGGTAGTCAGCATTTGGGGGTGGTGACGGGGGAGTGGTCGGAAAAACGCAGACGCGCCTTTCCCTTTGAACGCCTTTACATGTTACTCGATGTTATTGATGTATATGCAGGACTGCAGGGTATTATGGATGTGAGATAGCGGCAGTGGGCGTCTGCTGGCTGCGCAACAGCATTGCGATAGCATATTTTCACAGCAGGGCTGCGTGTGGAATCGCAGCTGCGATTGCAATAGTGATCCGTAGTGAATCAGGGCCCGAATCAGATGCAGTGTCCACTTGTAGTTGCAGGTATTTGGTGACTGAATAAAATGCAGTTGCACTTTGTAAGTGCAGGTTCAGAAGACTGGAATAGAAGCTGGAAGCCACCGCAGCCTGGAGCCAGGAAGCTGTTCTCTGGGAGAAGAGTGATGTTCTGCCAATGAGCATAGCACAGGAGGGGATTTAAATCGGGCACTCATAGTGCCTATTGGCATGGTGGGTCATGTGAGTGTGACTGCAACAATCCAGTTGACAGATGCAATCATGCAAGTAAATCCAAGATAGCGCCACGGGAACTGCCCGAAGGAAAATGTCAGGTCCACAAGCAGATGTGCTAGCACTGGTCTCTGGGATGCCAGATGCAACCACGAGATTTACAGATGGCAGTGATGTGACACTGCTGGATCCGATAACTGGGGCTAAAACCCTGATGTTTGACAGTATCCCCACTTTTACGCGTGGCCTCTGGACACTTGAGGAGAGGTTTAGATGGAAGCTCCAAATTAAACTTTTGGACCAACCCTGGAGCATGTACATCAGAGACATTGATACGAGCCCTCTCTTTTGGGCCATAGCACTTCCAATATATAAGATACTGGAAATAGCTCTCTCCATGCTGAGTCTGGACTATCTGGGAGCCATGGTTAGGAGAATAAAACTGATTTAGAACCAGAGGTTTCCTAAGAAAAATGTGAAATTAATTTAGTGCGCAGAGATATGTAAATGATGAGTAAATGCTGGTACCCTAGGATGTAGACTATACACGATGTGAAATGGAGTTCAGGCAGAAAATTCATGGTAATGGTTATGTGCAAAATCTGCCCAAGGAAGTAAGTCTGACCAATCATCCTGAGAGGAAGAGACATCTAACCAGAGGAAGGTCTCTAAAACTTGGTGTTATGAAAAACCAAAGTGTTTGAATAAGATTTCTAGAGCCATGCTAAAGAGGTCTTCTGCCTATAACAACCACCCATTGTTCCCTCAGAGTAAAGTACACTCAACTGTACGTAGTTTGCTGCCAGTACTTAAAACTCAGTACAGTAGTAACTTATACAATACTCTGGTGTTCGCAGGATAATTGGCTGGATATATGCAGTACTGTATATACAAGACAATATACAAACAAAAATAGCAAACTATCCTAAGGAAGGTGATATGGTCCCCAAAATGTTGACCACCCAATAAACACCCTTTTATAGGGTTCACTTCTTGCAAGCCTCTGAGTGCAGCCTCTTGTTTTGGTTGGAGTGTGTATGGGGGTGTATACCCCAGAGAAGGGCACCAGAGCAAGCTGTTCCTGATTGATGTTACTGGAGTGTAGCTAAGCACAAACTCCCTTGCTGGGGTCCCTGGTGAAAATCACTGGCATGTTAGGGCCTCAGCCAATTTCTCCAATATTGGTCTGTCTCTTCTAACCTCAACCCTATTCCATAAGCTGCAACTATATAAGACAATCCAGTTTTCTCACTTTTTTGACCCATATATTGCACACCCCGAATGCAAACCGTTATATATATGCATGTGGAAACACATAGATATATCTCTCTCAAGAACTATTGCGCAGGAAAATCCAACTATATATTAAGCACTAATCAGGCAGCTTATCTTGATTTATGAAGTTGCAGTATATATGTCAATATAGTAGATGGTGCACCAAGACAAATACTACATATCATAGAGTCACTGCTCATGTTGCTTGAAACCTTTCATTGTTACTGTAGGTTAAGTAGCCTTTACGTGGCTTGCTCTCGAGTTAGTAGCCCCAAGCATCTTTTTGTGCTAATCCTTGAAGGAAAAACTGCAAATATTGTTTACAAAGACATTTTGTGATCAATGTTTACAATATAAAATATACATCACAATATGAGATGCCAATACTGTCTTTGTAAAATTCCGGTGAGCAACAACAGACATCC
The DNA here is from genome assembly GCA_031769625.1 of Taudactylus pleione. Classification (NCBI taxonomy): domain Eukaryota; kingdom Metazoa; phylum Chordata; class Amphibia; order Anura; family Myobatrachidae; genus Taudactylus; species Taudactylus pleione. The sequence continues at coordinate 8,200,284 of JAUIMM010000004.1, forward strand.
ACGTGAGCGAAGCTGCAGGCAAATGCTAGTAATATATATGAATGCAAAAGCTAAATATTCAATGGCTCACAGATGTAGAGGCAAGTTACAGGTTTCCGAGCAGACTGGGGGTCTCCAGATACACAGACCAGGCAAGGCACATGCAGGACAATCCCATGGACACCGGAATCAGGATAAAACCAGAGGCTAACACATGAGTGGAAAACTGTCATCAGCATAGGCATGCAGGGCTGGCTGCCTTATAACAGAAACCTACACCAATAAGCATTAGAGATGAGCCGGTCCGGTTCTCTGAGAACCAGACTCACCCGGACTTTGCGACCTGGGCCGGGATTCGAGTCCGGCTTGGGTTTTCCCACCTAACTCGGATCTCAAAAGAAGACAAAATGTCATCATCCCTGTTGGATTGTCGCGGGTTTTGGATTCTATATAAGTCCCTCCCCACGGTGATCAGTGCCATTTGCTTGCTGAGTCCTGGGCTGTCAGGGCTGTGCTTCATCCAAGGGGGGCTGTGTTGTCTAATAGAGGGGTGTGCAGTGCTGGGCTGTGTTGTCCAATACAGGAGTGTGCAGTGCTGGGCTGTTGTTTCCAATCTAGGGGTGTGCTGTGCTGTGCTGGGCTGTGTTGTCCAATACAGGGGTGTGCTGTGCTGGACTGTGTTGTACAATCCAGGCAGGGAGTGCTGTGCTCTGTCCAGGGGGCTGTATTATGTATTATTGCTTTGCTAATCCAGGGGTGTGCTGTGCTGTCCATCAAGGGGTGTGCTGTCCAGGGTTGTGCTGTCCATCCAGTGTGCTGTCCTTCCAGTATGCTGTCCGTCCATGGGCTGTAAAAACAGAAAAAGTGACTAAAATAAAAAATGAGTTAAAATAAGTTAAAAATATATATTATTTGTGCTGTACCCCACACAGTGATGCTGTATGCCGTAAGCCTCCCCCCCCAGTGTATGCAAAACACTATGACGCTGCTGGCCATTTTGTGAGTGACGCTGTGGGTTCATCATACGGCAGTGTATAATTTGTAAAGTATTGTGAATGACGCTGTCGGTCAGTAATACCGCAGTGTAATATATTCATAAAACTATTATGACACTGTAAGTGGAAACGCAGTGTAATATTTAACACGTATTGTGACGATGTAAGTGGTAGCGCAATGTATTCATAAAAAATATTGTGACACTGTAAGTGGAAACGCAGTGTGATATACAACACATATTGTGACACTGTAAGTTGTAGACAATATTATGCCATATATTTTTCTTACACCACACAACCCGGCACCCACTGCCGAGGGGTGCCGGGGATAGCCCGGGCTATCAGCCTAGGCCTGTGGTGCCCTGGAGAGGAGGACCACTTTATTGGATCATCCCCAGCTCCCCAGGAATGCCGGGCTCAGGCTGACTAGTGGTCAGGGGTAATGCTGTGGCTGAGGGACTTGGTGAAAGAGTTTCCCTGGCCATGGCATTACCCCCCCGCTAGAAACAGTCCGGTGCTGGTTCTGGAGTTTACAAGGGAGCCCTATGCATTTGTTTCCCCTGAATCACCAGAACCAGCTCAGAGTCCAGTGCTTGTTGTGCTAAATACAGGGGATCCCTACATCTTTTGTCCCCTCTATTTTGGCAACCGGGGCTGGTTCTGAATAGCCTGGTGGTGCTTGTGCTTAATACAGGAACCCCCTATGTCATTTGTTCCCTGTATTTAGCACAACCAGTACTGGGTCTCCAAAGACCAGAGCTGGTTGTTCTTTTGGGGAGGGGGCAACGCCATTTGTTTTTTGAATTTCACACTGGTTTTCAATTTTTTAATACAGAAGCACAGACAGATCTCACTGATCCCATCCGTGCTTTTGTGTTTATTTATTTACACACACGCATGCATATATAACAGATCTCCTTGATCTGTGCATGCATCTGTTTATTTGAGTTAATGAAAACTGAATGCTAAATCGAAGAGGAGTCTCCTTCACCATTTGTGCATGCTCTGCAAGTGTGGGGATGAGCAGCACAAGTCAACATACTGACATAAAAATTGAGGATGCTTCTGTGGAAGTGCAGCAGGATGAGGAGGATATTTGTGTAGCTGATGCTAATAAGGATGTTGATAATGAGGATGCTGAAGATGAGGATGTTGTTGATGAGGATATTGTTTGTGTAAATCAGGCCCCAGCAGAATCAGTTGTTGCCCATGATAAGGAAAAGCCCATTGTCATGCCTGGGCATAAAACAAAAAAATCCACTTCTTATGTGTGGAATAATTTCTACACAAATCTGGACAACAATTGTCAAGCCAACTGTACCCATTGTCATGCCAGAGTAAGGAGAGGTGGGACCTTAACCATCTAGGAACCTCCTCCCTGTTATGTCATCTACAGCGCATCCATCCAAACTGTTTGCAAAATTCAGAAACTTTGGCTAAAAAAGTAACAACAAGCAGTCCAGCATTAGCTAGCTCCCTTCTCTCTGCTAGATGCAAGCACCTGCCATCTTCACCACCAACACTTTCATCAACAATATGTTCAATCATGTTCGTAACTAGTTCTGCATCCGATTTGATAAGGCTAACTCAGTCCTTCCCTATCCTGGATTCCTCAGAAGAATACTTGAGCGCAGTACCAATAGCAGCAGCATCTAAGAAACAGCAGCTCATTCAAAGCAGGCTACTAAGAGGCAACCTCTTAGAAAAACTCAGGGAAGTTATTGTAAAATGGCTTACCCTGTGTCAGTTCTGTACAATAGCTATGGCTGCAATACAATGAGCTCAGATGACCCTCATGGCTTTCTCTCCTTCAGCATATGCTATGTATTACATAGGAGAGAAAATAAACACCACACTGTTGTCTTGTGTATTGTAAAATCAATCTCTGCTTTAATGACACAAGAATAGGTATATATAGTATATATATATATATATATATATATATATATACTTGGAAAACAAATCTGTATTTCAATATTTTAAGAAAAAACTATAGTTCTGGATAAATATTTGGAATCCCATACCTTACCATATATGTACATGCGCTTTACTGTAAATATATGACAGGATCTGTACAATTAATTAACTCCCTCCTACCTGTGCATTTACTTTCTATGTATATGTGGCATACTTGAAAATAAGGTGGATTCTATACTTCCACATTTTCCTCCTTTTGATTAAAATTTTACATACTATTGTTTTTCTAGCTTACCTAGCCATGACCCACCCCCTACGTATTTGGTCCCTACTTCACACAAGTTACCCACCTAACAAGGTAGCTGCATGGGGCAGTGCCCATTCAAGACCATATAGGCGATGAGTCTCTTAGACCCTATAGTCCTGAATCTTCCTTTTCATCCGTATTCTTGTAGATGCCTTCTATTTTTGCCATACATTGTTCGCACAAGTCTCTGCAAAGCAGTGGTTCTCTTGTCTTGCAGATTACACAGAAATTCTGGGTATTTTCATGTAGCAGGATCATAGTTGTCTTTGACATTTCTTTAGATGCTTTCAACCTAGAACAGTAATCAAGTGTAGTTATTAACCATACAAGAAATCTAACAACAAATGATTACTACTAATGCCAATCCTTTAGTTATTAACATAAGGATACCTGAAAGCCAACCAATTTGCTGGATTCAACCATGAAAAATATCCATTACTATCAATATCATACCCTGGATCATAATGCATCTTCCTAAACTGCTCCTTCAATTCTTTGACTTTCTTCAAGTGTGCATATATTGGGTCAGTGAAATTATCAGCTATATAATTACAGCAAGCAGGTCCCACTATCTGACACATGCCCCCTTGTGAGGTTGTTAGATAGTCCAGAACCAGCTGATGCTGTCTGAGAATCTAGGTATGATATCTTAAAGTCTCATCAACTATTTCTAATACATCCAATATTTCATCTGTAACTTTGTCAAATAATTTGGGTAATGCTTCTATATTATGAGCATTCTGTATACTAAGTCCGGATATTGATAAAGCTATATACCATGGGATATATACTAAATCATGGGCATGAGGTTTACTTTTATTAGATCCTTCCTTACTCGATGATTTAATGGACTATTTGTTATATCTCTGGTTTCTGCTATCCATGAGGCTGGGATCAGTCTTGCTATGGTGCAACTGCCTGACCCTCCCCAAGGTAGAAATTTATATGCCTTATTACCACACATAAAATAATACCCTTCTGGTAGTAAATGCTGCCCAGTTTTAATTACTTGTTGAGCATGCCATAACAACCTTGAAGTATTTTTTACAGGGCAACTCTCTAGCACGTGATATATACCTTGGTCTTCCGAAGTGCATCATATATAATTTGTGGTGTTATCCCAAACACTGGAATGAGTGAGATATTGTTCCCATCTAGTGTCGCTAGTGTTATATTCTATTATTAATTGTTGTGTCGGTACCTCACCAATATAGCTAATTACTTGTCTAGTGTATAAGGTAACATTTACTTTAAAATTAATAGTTCCTAATTTTAGGTTTGCATTTTTAGACCCTTCATTTTTAAGATTAACACAGTCGTTTTCAAAGCACATTTGGCCAAAATTGTTCCACTGGTCAAATGATTAATCGTATACTGCTTTCCAAATGTGGGGTTGGGTCCACCCAGCCACAAACAATTGTACTGCTGAGTTGTTAAATGGCTCATATGTCAATTTTATTGGCCTAGTCCAGGTGTCTATATCTTTACATAATTCTTCCCAACTTACTGGGGTTGCCACATATGGCATGGTTTTCGCTGAGATCCAACAATCGGTGAGGTTAATTCCTTGCATTAATCGATAGTGCATTTGCAAAAACTTGTTATCCCATATTTCATTAAGCTGTTCATGTAATTCTCTTTTAACTCTTACCAAGGATTGATTAGTTCCATTTGTACTATTAAAAGCATAATTATCCTTGTTTGTCAATACCTCAAAGTTCATTGCTAAAATAAGTATAATAACCATAGCAGAACATAGAATACATCCCCTCAGGCCTCTATTGGGCTTGGGGCCTAAAAGCATATATTTATTCATTTTACGCCAACTGCCCTTGTGTGAAGATCTTGCAATGTGAAGCATGTATCCACGTGATTTCCTCTGCCACCTTTACCGCTGTAGGAATTGTCAGGAGAACCAGGTAAGGACCCTTGTATCTGGGTTCAAGAACCGTCCTCAGATGTCTTTTGATAACTACCCAGTCTCCAGGCTGTAGCATATGAGAGTCTGTGTTGGGATCTGGAATAGATGAAAACTCCTGATGGTGGATTTGAGTTAGTTATTTCTGCAACTGTATCATATAACCAATCAGATCACCATGTAGATGTTGCAACTGCTGAGGAAAGTTACAACCAAGTTTGTATGGACTATATATAGTATTTCATATGGTGTCAGCTTAGTCTTTTTCAATGGGGTATTTCTTACACAATGTACAATAGAGCCATTGGATGGCATTCTACCCAAGTTTTACTTCTTTCTGCCATAAATTTTTGTATCTTAAGTTTTAAGGTACCATTTAGTCTTTCCACGCGCCCATAACTTTATGGGTGGTACGGCACATGAAGGGCAGAGACTATCCCTAGGTCACTCATTATGTGTTGTGCAATTTCACCTGAAAAATGAGTACCTCTGTCACTTTCTATTGTTTATGGTACCCCATATCTGCAAATGATTTCTTAGATTAGCTTTTTTGCTACTGTTTTAGCATTTGCTGCCCTACAGGCCCAGGCCTCAGGCCAGTGACTGTAAAGGTTGGTTGCCACGAGGACATAGACATACCCAGAGCAGGGAGGCAGTTGGATAAAATCTATTTGGATTCTCTGAAAAGGAAAAAATGTCTGTGGGGTGCTTTAGAGTGGTACCTTAACAGCTTTGCCAGGGTTGTGAAGTGCACATACCATGCACCTGAATACAAAGGCTTGTGCAGCCTGGCCAAACTCTGGAGCATACCAATATTTTTAACAGTGTTGATCATGGTGTCTCTAGACACATACACCTTTCCATGCAGGATTTGTGCCATCACTGGGTAGAGACTCCTGGGCAGGCAGGTGAGTCCGTTACATGACCATTTTCCTTGTATACACACAGCACCTTGTTTCTGCCATTCTGCCAGGCTTTAAACTCATCTGGAGAGGCCTGTTTTTGGAAATATAAGAGAAGGTCCTGACTCACTTTAGGGGATTCTACAGCGGATGCTATAAGAGCAGATGATTGTGGTGACTGTTGTAGGGGCTTAATGGCTGCCTCCTTGGCAGCAGCATCCACACATGCATTTCCCTTTGCTTCTGGCATCTGTTCCCTAGTGTGGGCTTTGACTTTTATTACTGAAAGCTGCCTGGGAACCTGAAAGGCCGTAAATAACTGTCTAATCAAGTTTGCATGTTTTATTGGTTTACCTGTAGACTCTACAAAGTTCCTACTCTTCCAGATTGGACCGTAATCTTGAGAGATCCCATAGGCATACCTGGAATCAGTGTAAATGTTCACAGTCTGTGCCTCAGCATAAAGGCATGCAGCCATTAATGCCTCTAATTCAGCCTCTTGGGCTGACATTTTAGGTGGTAAAGGTTTTTGAATTATTAGCTCATGTGCAGTAATAACTGCTTATCCCAAATGTGGGTGGCCATCTACATAGTACCTTGAACCATCTACAAACAATTCTAATTGTGCATTAGGAATTGGTATGTCTAATACAGGAGAGATCTGTGTGATTTCCTGTTCCATAAGCTGAATACAATCATGATCGCAGCATGTGTCTGAAGAAAAAAGATTGTGATTTTCACTTTCCTTTCTGCTATCGTTACTGTCACTGTCACTGGCAGCACTACTATTAAGTAGCATATCTGGTGCTGCTAGAGTGTCAATGTCTCCTGATTCTAGACTCCCTCCTTTTGAATCTTTCGAAAGCAATGACACTGGATTCAATACCGTGCACCTCTGTATGTTTACATTACATGGGATAAGTAAAGCTACTTCATATTTTGTGAGTCTAGCTGCAGATAAGTGTTTAGTCTGGGCCTGATTGAGTATTTCTGTAACTGCATGTGGCACTTATAATATCAATGAATGACCTAATACAATGTGCAGTTTTGTCTAGTAAAATGACTCCCATTGCCACCCCCCTGATACAGGTTGAGGCTGCTCTAATGACTGGGTCTAGCTGTAGGGAATAGTAATAGCATCTTTTTTCCTATCATACTTTTCTTGCCTTTCCTTAGCATTATCTTCTATAGACCTAAGTATTTTGACTAGGTCATTCAGAGGCATGGAGGAGTATTCTGGCCTACAGACCTTTAACTGTCGCATTAATTCAGGATTCATTCCTGCAAACAAAGTTAATGTCAGAATCCTTACATGACCAGGGTCTTGTGTGTTAAACCTCTGGTCTGTATGCCTCTTAAGGACATGCTCATTATATTCCACCACAGATTGGCCCTTAGTTTGGTTCTATTCTATAGCGGGCATATTAGCAGCCTCTCTCTGGGCCCAAACTCTGCAACTAGCTACCCATTGGGTCCCACTTTCTGCTGTTGTCTGGCCTGCCTGCTATGTTTGGTGAATTAAAATCATTATCACCATTTCCTGCTCTAGCCTGAGCTATTTCATTAGCTACATGTACTCCTGATGCTGTTTCAGTGAGATCATTCATATCTAACCATGTGGCATTATGAACACTTCTAATCCTTTCCATATACCTGTGGAAACCCATAGGATTGTTTCTGGGGTCTGGTAGATCTTTTATGAACCCCATTGCTTCCACAGGGGTCCAAGGCTTATAGGAGGAGGTGGTACATACTACATTGCTATCATTGTCTCTTGACTTTGAGAATGAGACTGGAAATAATGGTCTAGTGTCATTAGGTGGTGGGACTGTAGCCCCTTTAGGTTCTTCAGAGAAAGGATCTCTTTTATTACTTCTTAGAACTTTGCAAGTAGTACATTGTTTATCTTGCCAATAATGGCAGACTCTACAGTCACATCTCCAAGTATATTTAGCTGGATTTCTGATGTGATGCAATATTTGTTCTGGAGTCAATAGGTTTATTGGTCTTAAATTATCAATCAGTCCTAACCCACAGGTTGGACATTGTTCAGACCATAAGGCCTGACAATTTTTACATATTGTATCCCCTAGGACATTACAAAATCCACAAGCAAGACACGACCAATTTGGATATTTTTGTTGATATATTACCCTTCTAGGGTCTATTTGGAATGGTTCTGTTGACCCCTAGTGGGTCAATTAGTGACAAATGTTCCATCTGCATTTCAAGTAGAGATGAGTGGTTCGGATTCTGTGGAATCCGAACTGCTCCGAACATAGGGGATGCGAGTCCACCCGAACCCTGGGCCTGATTCAGACCCGCTCGCGAGTGCTATGCGCTCGCAAGCAGGTCAATGGTGGCCCAGTGCACATGCACATGACGGAGCCGGCTCCATCGTGCGCATGCGCGATACCCGGATAGCGACGGGCAAACCGTCGCTCCAGGTCTCGTACCAATGGGGGCATGCTGTCGATGTTGAGTGACAGCACGCCCCCTTTGGTGGGCGGGCAAGGGGAGTGGCTGCCCAAATTAAGGTGTTCCCATGTGAACGCCTCCATTTGGGGGCGGCCCCACTGACATCACGAGTGATGTCAGTGGGAGAGATTTCGTCTCTGTGAGAGCCGAAATCTCTCTGGGGCTTGCGGCAATGAGACCCTACCACAAGGGTCTCATCGCAAGCCCGATGGTCACAATGGTCTTGACCATTGCGACCATCTTCCTGGCCGCTCGCTATAGCTGTGGGTGGTCACCCACAGCTATGCGAGCGGCCAGGAGGCCGCTCTAAAAAACAAGAAGGCCAGCCCTGATTCAGAGCAAGTGCTCTGTCAGGGTGTCTGGCTCTGAATCAAGGCCCCTGTTTGGGTGTTCCCCACCTGACTCGGATCCCCATTCAGGGCCAAACGGCGGCCTCCTGATGTTGGATTCTTGTGAGAGAATCTGACGTCAGGGCTCCTCTAGTGTAGGGCGGAAACAAACACACAGCCTCCAGCAGCAGCTGTGTGTTTGTAATAGCAGCCAATGAGAGTCAGGCAGACTCTCATTGGCTGCTGCGTCCCCGGAGGAAGCCAGCTCCCCCCACTGTGGGTGATGGGAGAGATGTCTCCCAGAGTGTAGAAAGGAGGAGATGGCTGCGGTCACAAGCAGGAGCAGGGATTCAGGTAAGTTTTTTTTTCTGTGTAAGGTGGCGCTACTGGGGGCACAACTACTGGGGGCATAATCCAAGGGGCACAACTACTGGGGGCATAATACAAGGGGCACAACTACTGGGGGCATAATCCAAGGGGCACAACTACTGGGGGCATAATACAAGGGGCACAACTACTGGGGGCATAATACAAGGGGCACAACTACTGAGGGCATAATACAAGGGGCACAACTACTGCGGGCATAATACAAGGGGCACAACTACTGGGGGCATAATACGAGGGGCACAACTACTTGGGGCATAATACAAGGAGCACAACTATTGGGGGCATAATACAAGGGGCACAACTACTGAGGCATAATACAAGGGGCACAACTACTGGGGGCATACCTCAAGGGGCACAAGTACTGGGGGCACAATTACTGGGGGCATACTACTAAGGGCCACTTGTAATGGGGGCATACTAATGGGGGCATACTACAGACAGTACTACTAGGGGCATACTACTAGGGGCAATACTAATGGGGGCATACTACTAAGGGCATAGCATAGGGGGCACTACTACTGAGGGCATTGTGTAAGGGACACCACTGCTGGGGCATTGTGTAAGGGACACTATTACTGTGATCATTGTATAAGGGTCACTAATGTGGGCATTGTGTAAAAGGGGCACTACTGTGTGTCATAACATAAATAAGAGACACTATTTTACGGTGTAATGTGAATCGGGCACTATGTGCAGTGTAATGTGAATAAGATTGTGCACTGTGACTCCTTGGGCCGTAGCCCACTGTGTAAGTACTGTGACTCTGCTGGCCATACCCCACTGTGTGGGTGGGAGGGCCCAAGGACCATTCCATCTTGCACTACCTCTCATTTCTGCCACTGCTGTGTGGCAATGTGTCATAGATGTGCTTTAAACTGTGGTGTCTGTGCTGCTGCTCTGTCACTTGGTAACCAGTCAGCTCACTGCAAACTTTGGTCAATAATGGTGAAAACTATAGTTGAAACTGTGAGGTGGTCTAAATTGACTGTAAATGACTGGAAATTAATGTTATTGAGGTTAATAATACTCCTAGGAAGAAAAAAAGCCCAATTTATGTGATTTTAGCTTTTTTTGGCAATTTTTGTAAAAAAAATCCAAATCCAAAGCCAGTCACCACAGTTTGGCAAATCCAAATCCAAAGCCGAACAATGAATTAGAACCAAATCCAAATTCAGCAAAAATGGTCCGGCGCACAACCCTAATTTCAAGTGTGTCATATGAACTGTCTGTTTCTAATTTACTACATCTTTCAATCCAGTTATCTACCTGTTTCCTTATCTGCAATCTATGTTCTCTTAAATCAGAGTTTTTTAAACTCAAACCAATATTTCTCACCTAATCCTGCCTTTTTAAACACTTTCACAAATCTGTTGCCCTTTGTATCACCATATAGTTTCTTTAAAACCTGCAGAGCAGTACCCTGAGGCACTGACTTACTGTCATTATTTCCCATTTGTTAAAACTGTCCCTTGTTCTAACAAAGTTCATGGTCAAAGTCCCTTATGACCTATATCTGTGGAACCTACTGGTCCCTAAGTATCCTGACTATATGTCTAATTTATGGACTTCCTAATTGTGAAGGGTCTATTGGCTGATTGGTGCTGTTAACTGAATAATATTCCCTCTAATTTATCTGTTTACAGTTTACTAGGGTCTATCTCTTTGTTCTTTTGATAGCTAGATATAACAACTGACTGTTCTAAAAAATTCTGGTCCCTCTTGTCAAAACCCAGTGGGTGTTGACTGCACATCTAATTGACTTTCTTTAGATTCTTCTATATCATAAGCAAACCCACTCAATGTTAAATCTATAGGATATACTAATGGTACTCTAACTACACATTTCTAAATGGGTTAAATACATTTCATAGACTTACAAGACAAACAAGGCTTTTCCCTGACCTATTATGCCTCATATGGGTCATAGATAGGAACTGCAAGGAAGTTAAGCATTCAAGCACCTGCATTTTATACAAGAGGACTTCTCTCACCTGACATTTATCAGCACGTACTTTCTCCCAAAGCATGCAGAACTGCGAAATGCCACTGCATGATCCAGTATACACAAGTAATCATGCCAAGGTTAATCCCCCTTTCTGCACACTCTGAGGATGAACCACCGACAATGTTCAGACATACAAGCTCACACAGAAAAAATATCTGTCATACGTCAGTCATGCCTAACATATAACAACAAATGACAGATTGGTTAGTACATTTCAGAAAAATAGTTAAAAAAAAAGCCTTGAGGGTGTCTATAAATACCCAGTCTGATCCCAGGACAGAGCACTATGTGTAATGGAAGGCAGAGAAACCAGAGAGTATAATAATACTTACAGGGAATGTTATTCTGATGTCTCTCCTTTCAGAACATGCTTGTTTGTCCGTCCAGTGATCAGCTTTCTGGATATCTCGCTGGAACCTCCAGTTGTCAGTTCTGTACAATAGCTATGGCTACAATACAATAAGCTCAGATGACCCTCATGGCTTTCTTTGATTCAGCATACACCACACTGTTGCCTTGTGTAATGTAAAATCAATCTCTGGTTTAATGATGCAAGAAGAGGTATATATATATATATATATACACTTGGAAAACACATCTGTATTTCATTATTTTTGGAAAAAACTATAGTGCTGGCTAAAGATTTGGAATCTCATACCTTACCGTATATGTACACATGCTTTACTGTGAATATATGACAGGGTCTGTACAATTAATTAACTCCCTCCTGTCCTGTGCATTTACTTTCTATGTATATGTGGCGTACTTGAAAACAAGATGGATTCTATACTTCCACACCCGCTTGGACTCTCCTCAGGATTTGTGATTTCTGACAACTCCACCAATATTGTGAGAGCATTACAGCAGGGTGAATTCCAACACGTCCCATGTTGTGCTCACACAATCATCTTGGAGGCGCACATTTTTTCTAATAAAATGACAGGGCCGGTCCTTGGGAAATTGTCTACTGATGTTTTAGATAAAGGTACTGCCCAATATGTTATCAATCTCTGCACTTTGGCAAAAGTTGTTATAGCTAGATCATGGCTGGCTTCTATAGAACCTGATTTTATGACTTGGAAATCTCTTGTTAATTCATGTATCTCTCGTGTAAGTCTGAGCCCAAAGGTGCCGATCCACTAGATGACTAAGTTGAGCGATTGAATGATAACGATTGTTCAATCGTTTGCAAATCATTTTCAGATCGTTTGCAGATTGTTTGCAAATCGTTTGAAAATAGTTTGCAAAAATGTCTAAAACGACCAGCGATGCGTGTGCCTGCTGGTCATTTAGACATCTATCATCGTGCAAACATGCTGGTCAACTTGACGATAACGCCAGGTTGAGCATGTTTGCAGATGATAGATGAGCCTGCACTGAATGACTGCTTGTTCAGTGCAGGCTCATCACAGACTGACAAACGACTACACGATTACAATGTCGTAATCATGCAGTCGTTTTCATATCTGCTAGTGGATGGGCACTTTAAGTTCAAGAAGATGTGGAACAGGTGGCTTCAATCCAGTTTTTATGAGGTATCTCACAGCTCTTAGTTGGCTTATGCACCATGATCTGTTTCATTACGTCATTATATACTCTCTTTACTAACTTTTTATTAGGACTCTATGGGGTAAATTTACTAAAGTGCGAGTATTTAGAAGTGAGCTTTAGAAGTGATGTTGCCCATAGCAACCAATCAGATTCTACTTAACATTTAACTAGCACCTTCTAGAAGATAACAGCTAGAATCTGATTGGTTGCTGTGGGCAACATCACTTCTAAAACTCACTTTTAGAAACTCTCACTTTAGTAAATTTACCCCTTTATGTATTTATGGCAATAGTACTAATTTCTGATTGTGTAAAGTACATCACATTACTATTAATTTAGTGAGTTGTAATGTTTTTGTTTTTTTTTGTTTTACTTGCTGATGTGATATTTTGTAGATATCTATGATTTGTTATATGTATTTTTCTTTTCTTTTCTATATACATATTTTGCTACATGTTCCGGTTTATATATAGGACAGGTTTATATATAGAATGTTTGATCGTATATATTGAATTTATTCACTATATTGTGATGCAAGTATGGTTATTCTGTTCACTTGTTAAGATGCAACTGTTTACTTTTCTATATCTGAAAATACAATAAAAATGTTACGCAATTTTTTTAAAATGACAGGGCTGTGCAGGAGATGCTCTTTGTGGGCCACAAAATCTCTGGACATTTTGGCCATTCAGCAGGTGCATGTAGAAGATTGCAGCATAGTGGCAAACGCAGGATTTTGAAAGGGGTTTTTCCAAATCCTTGGTTACTGGACCAATGAAAAAATATCTAGCCACAAATAAATAAATATATATATATATATATATATATACAGTCAGGTGCATAAATATTGGGACATTGACAGAATTTTCATATTTTGGCCTCTATTCACCACTACAATGGCTTTGAAATGAAACAAACAAGATGTGCTTTAACTGCAGACTTTCAGATTTAATTTGAGGGTAATTACATCCAAATCAGGTGAACGGTGTAGGAATAACAACGGTTTCTATATGTGCCTCCCACTTTTTAAGGGGCCAAAAGTAATGGGACTATCAACTCAAAAGTTATTTCATGGACAGGTGTGGGCTATTCCCTCGTTATTTCATTATCAATTAAGCAGGTAAAAGGTCTGGAGTTGATTCTAGGTGTGACATTTGCATTTGGAATCAGTTGCTGTCGACTCTCAATATGAGATCCAAAGAGCTGTCACTATCAGTGAAGCAAGCCATCATTACGCTGAAAAATTAAAACAAACCCTTCAGAGAGATAGCAAAAACATTAGGTGTGGCCAAATCAACTGTTGGAACATTCTTAAAAAGAAAGAACGCACCGGAGAGCTCAGCAACACCAAAAGACCCGGAAGACCACGGAAAACAACTGTGGTGGATGACAGAAGAAATATTTCCCTGGTGAAGAAAAACCCCTTCACAACAGTGGGCCAAATCAAGAACACTCTCCAGGAGGTAGGTGTATATGTGTCAAAGTCAACAATCAAGAGCAGAATTCACAAGAGTGAATATAGAGCAGTGTTGGCTAACCTTGACACTCCAGCTGTTATGGAACTACATAACCCAGCATGCACTGCTACAGTTTTGCTATTAGGGCATGCTAAAACTATGGCAGGGCATGCTGGGATATATAGTTCCACAACAGCTGGAGTGTCAAGGTTAGCCAACACTGATATAGAGGGTTCACCACAAGATGTAAACCATTGGTGAGCCTCAAAAACAGGAAGACAAGATTAGAGTATGCCAAACAACATCTAAAAAAGCCATTACAGTTCTGGAACAACATCCTATGGATGAGACAAAGATCAACTTGTACCAGAGTGATGGGAAGAGAAGAGTATGGAGAAGGAAAGGAACTGCTCATGATCCAAAACATACCACCTCATCAGTGAAGCATGGTGGTGGTAGTAGTGTGGAACTGGTTCCGTTGTATTTATTGATGATGTGACTGCTGACAAAAGCAGCAGAATGAATTCTGAAGTGTTTCGGGCAATATTATATGCTCATATTCAGTCAAATGCTTCAGAACTCATTGGACGGCGCTTCACAGTGCAGATGGATAATGACCCGAAGCATACTGCAAAAGCAACCAAAGAGTTTTTTAAGGCTAAAAAGTGGAATGTTATGCAATGGCCAAGTCAATCCCCTGACCTGAATCCGATTGAGCATGCATTTCACTTGATGAAGACAGAACTGAAGGGAAAATGCCCCAAGAACAAGCAGGAACCGAAGACATTTGCAGTAGAGACCTGGCAGAGCATCACCAGGGATGAAACCCAGTGTCTGGTGATGTCTATGCGTTCCAGACTTCAGGCTGTAATTGCCTGTAAAGGATTTGCAACAAAGTATTAAAAAGTGAAAGTTAGATTTAGGATTGTTTAGTTTGTCCCATTACTTTTGGCCCCTTAAAAAGTGGGAGGCACATATAGAAACCGTTGTAATTCCTACACCGTTCACCTGATTTGGATGTAATTACCCTCAAATTAAATCTGAAAGTCTGCAGTTAAAGCTCATCTTGTTTGTTTCATTTCAAAGCCATTGTGGTGGTAAATAGAGGCCAAAATATGAAAATTCAGTCAATGTCCCAATATTTATGCACCTGACTGTATATATATATATATATATATGTGTGTAGCAAAAAGAGGCGACACTCGGAGGCTTGTATCAAGTGAAGACAAAAGCTGTGTTTAATTCAACGTATCCAATCAGGATGTCTCTCTCATCACCCACTGCGGCAGCCAGAAGGCGGAGCTCATGAGTGAGCTCCAGTCCGGCTCCCTCTGTGAATGCAACAGCCAACGACAGTCTGTCTGACTCTTATTGGCTGCTAAAACAAACACATCGACACAGGGTAGTACGAGGATAGTACCCGGTGCCGGCAGTGTTGTGTTTGTTACTGTGTAATTCAGACCCGCTCACAAGTGCTATGTGCTCACGAGAGGGTCTATGTTTGGCCACTGCACATGCACATGCCAGAGCCAGCTTCGACGTGCGCATGCACAAGACCCGGCTAGCGATGGGCGCTACATCGCTCCGGGTCTCGCACCTAAAGGGGGAGGTTGTCCATTTTGATCGATAGCTCACACCATTTTGGAGGTGGGCAGGGGAGGTGGCTGGCCAAACGGAGGCATTCCCAATGGAACGCCTGTTGTTTGGGGGCGGCGCCACTGACATCACGAATGATGTTAGTGGTGAGCTTCTGGCTCTATTAACAGCCAGAAGCTCACAGGGGCTTGCGGTAACGAGACCCTACTGCAAGGGTCTCATCGCAAGCCCCGATAGTCTCAATGGTTGAGACTTTCGCGACCATCACCTGGCCACTTGCAATAGCTGTGGGTGGTCACCCACAGCTATGTGAGTGGCCAGGAGGCCACACCAAAATCAGGCCCTCACTGTGGTCTGCACAACACTTACTGAATCCGATGGTGCTATGCCCCTGATCTCTGTGCAGGGGGGGGTTTCTGGGTACTCAGAACCTCCCCCCTGCATGCGCGTATGCAGCACCTGCAAGAAATGTTGACTTTGCCCTGTCACCAGCTGAAGCTAGAGGTAGTTACAAGATGGAACTCCACCCTTTATATGCTTCAACGGTTGGAGGAACAGCAAACAGCCATCCAAAGCTACACGACAAACTATGTCTGTCATGGCCAGGGTATTTCAGCAAGGCGCTAGGCGGGTGTTACCTGTGAGGTCGTTGTGGCATGGGCTGTCTGGTGGTGGAGCTGGTGTCTAGCGGGGGGCTTTGGCTGCGCATGTTTTTGTGCGGACCTGTTGTCACTCTGCGCTGGTAAGGCCTGGCGGCATCTCCGTTCCGTTTGGCATGGGCACCGCCATTTTGCCTTCTGGCCATGTCATGTGGCTGGCCAATCCTGGTGAGTCACATGTTCCCTCCGGCCAGTAACAGCACGGCATGGGGTATTTAGGAAGGTTCAGTGCCTTATCCTGTTCCTGTGAATTGCTGTCTGCAATTCACAGGAACAGGATAAGCACAGTTCTCTGTGCTTATCCTGTTCCTGTGAATTGCTGTCTGCCAGTCTGCCTGTCAGCTCCTAGCTTCTGCTGGACTACCCCGCTTCCTCCACCACCCTTGCCCATACCTGAGTGCCTGAGCCTGCTGACATCCTGCTCATTTGCCTTAGTTCACTACCTGCATACCTGGCTTATTATTTCCTGCATCACTACCTGCATACCTGGTTGATTATTCCAGTCTCACTACCTGCACACCTGGACAGTTCTAATTGTTTCTACTTGGACATTAACCCATTACTCCCACCACAGAACTCTAGTGCACGTTTATATATACCTGGACTTTTATTTACTGCCATATTTTATGTCTACTCAAGCACATATTAAAAACCCTAGTTTTATATTGAAACCCGCTGCTGTGATTGCTCCTGCTACCACCCCGGGTCCACAAACAACCCAGAACATAACAATGTCATAGGAAAAGCATTACAGCTGGGTGAATTCCAACACGTCCCATGTTTTGTTCACACTATTAACTTGGTGGTGCAAATTTTTTTTTAAAAATGACAGGGCCATGCAGGAGACTCTCTCCATGACCCGCAAAATTTCTGGGCATTTTCGCCATTCAGCAGGTGCATGTAGAAGTTTGCAGCATCTGCAAGAAATGTTGAATTTGCCCTGTCATGAGCTGAAGCAAGAGGTAGTTACGAGGTGGAACTCCACCCTTTATATGCTTAAACGGACGCAGGAACAGTAAAAAGCCATCCAAAGCTACACAATGAAGTATGACATAGGAAGAGGAGGGGAAATGTACCTTACTCAAGCTCAGTGGAAAATACTTTTCATGTTGTGCAAATTGCTGAAAACCTACGAAGTAGTCACCTGTGAAGTGAATTCAGACACTGTCAAGCTTGAGTCAGGTAATTCCCCTAATTAGACTGTTGGAAAATCAGCTTGAGAAACTAAAGGAGGAGCTGAAACAAAGTGATTCTGCTAAGCATGTCGGACTTTTAGATCAAGTCCTTTATTCACTTCGCTAGGATCCAAGGGTTGCCAGGATCTTCTTACAATCTGATCAATACATTTTGGCGACTGTGCTGGACCCAATTTTTATGTCATACATTGTGTCTTTCTTCCTAACAGACACAGATCTGAAGAGATTCAAAGAGCTGTTGGTAAGGAAATTGTCAGCTCAAGCGGAATGTGATGCAGCGATGGCTCCTCCTTCAGTTTCTGCAGCAAGTGCGGCTGCCAGAAAAAAACTAAACTTTTCCAAAAAAGATTCACTGGTGATGCAGATGAGTCAACACAACACAAGTTTTGACATCTGGCCGCATCTAAAAGAATTGCCTACAATTAATGAGATCTCTACTGTGACTCCATCTGATATGGTCACCATTCAAAGAATGGTTGACGACTATTTTAATGATAGCATCCATATAGGCATGTCAGACAGGCAATTTGGAGGCTCTTGCACAAACTGGCTTTGCTTTACTTGAGCTGCCCACCCTCCAATGTGTACTCAGAAACAGTTTTCAGCACAGCCAGGAATCTTGTCAACGATCGGCGTAGGAGGCTTCTTCCTCAAAATGTGGAAAAGAAGATTTTCATCAAAATGAACTACAAATTTCATGAGGATGACCTTTACCGCCAATTACATCCAAAAATTACAGAGGCACCAGTAATGGTGGATTCCAGCAGGGACAAATTATTATTGTGTAAAAAAAAAAAGCACAAATCAGCCATTTGACACCATTTCAAAACCTACAGTACCTTCTTAATGGCCACAAACAGCCATCTATATGGTCCTGGTAATGAAATTATCCATTTTGGGTGGTCCAGGATGGTCTCCCCACATTTTCATGCATTTCTCGCAAATCTCACTGGCAGTCAATTCACATTCTTATGCTGTGAGTAGTGCAAATAGGCATATTTAATTAGGTTGGAGAATTCTCGGGAGTGCGCTTCGTGGTGGAGTGTGCGAGTTTAAAGAAACAAACTAGCCACTTGCAATTCGTACCTAATTGGATCGAGCCTCAGGTGTGAGACTAAATTGCAGGCTTGGGGCCTAATACCCCAACTGTGTGGCATTCTCTTGTGGGGGAAGTTTGGGCCTAATGCCCCAATCCTTGCTGGTGTAGTAGGACTTACAAATAAGTATTAAAAGCTTTTAGGTGTCTAGACATCCGGATGGCCTCTTCCTGTGCATCTTGATTGATGACTTGACATCTTCCCTGGATTGTAAGGGTCAAAGTTTTTACTAGGCTCAAAGAGTGTCCTGCTGCTCCAGGACTTCTGCGCTGTCTCATGGCTTCATCACATCATCAGCCACCATCTTCAGTGCAATCTACTGCAGCTCAGTCTTCTTTACGCTGTCTTCATGCTTGATTTCACAGTCTTCAGACTTGTTTTTTTTTTTGCCATCTCCGTAACTTCCGCCATCAGACTGAGATCTTCCCGCTGGCACCGAATCAAAGATATAGCTTGCCACGGCCATCTGTGATTGTCTTGTCAGCGGCACCAAATTTGAATTGCCACTCTGCGATTGGTTATGCTTGAATCTTTAAAAATTCAAACTCTTCAATGCTGTATACAGAAGATCCTTTCCAAAATTACCAACGGCAATGGCGGCTCCTCCTGGGATGGCTCCAGTGATGAAACCAGTGTTGTCCTTTTTATCCAGATAAGTGTCTTCTTGTAATACTCTGCTAAGCTCCCCTTCATGGGGGCATAGCGGAGAACACAAGTGCTTGGACAGTATTTAACCATTTTATCCCTGATACTCTCTGACTAGGGTTACTGCAGTAGGGGGTTCCAAGTACTACCCAACAGTTGGCGGCTCATCACTGCCCTGTAATCTTTTCAGGCCCTCCCCCCCCCAAAGAATCAGACCTGATGATGAGAAGCCTGAGCACTTGCACAGAGGAAGAGGTTTTACCATGATGTTTGGACAAAACCAAATGCAGATACATTTTTAGTTTTCAACCTTAAAAACTGCAGCATGGTAAATCCTGCAGTTTTGGTCTGAAGACAACGTGTGATGTGTGACGGTTTACAATCCGAACTAAAAAACACCCATAGATTAATTTCCTCTTGGCCTTTTTGAAAAAAAAATATAAACAGCGAGCGCCTACTGTACCTTCTATGTCATATGTACCTTTTTCAACTCCTTGATATGTACTTTTTTTTTTTTTATGTATTATTGGTTACACCAACAGTCAGGTGCTGATGTATATGTAGCACCTTACAAATAAACAATAATGATTGTGATGTTATTAAACCTAACATGTTTTCCAATATTAATTGCTATGGAATTTGCTGCAAATGCCTAAATGATGACATCATTATTCACCAATTTGAACTGATTGCATCACTGCTCACTAGTTATATTAGACCTAATAAACCCAGCAACTGTACGATGATAACGATATTACAAAGCACACAGAAGCTATGTTACCATTAAAAAACAGAAGGTGATGACATCAAGGGACTGAATTGCGTATAATATTATGTACAGCATATCTAACATTACTTATGTCAGATAATAACATGATTAACGTTTTCATTATGACACTACTAAAATCATTGCTGTATGTCATTTTTTGATTAATCAATCTTTTTATTTCCTTAGGTCTTATGGTTCAGTGTGCATGCAGAATTAGGATTCAGCTCAAATTTGCAGGTCTTTCTTTTGGGTTGGCCTTTGTACCCCAGAGAATGAAAGTGCCTGGGGATTTGGTGGCTCATTGAAGGGTATCACAAATGTTGTTGTTTTACACCACAGAATTGATGGTGTGTCAATAACTATAATTGAAAGGACCTCCCCACTTCTCCACCCCACCTGCTCTCCCGAATACATCCTCTTACATATGTAATTGTTTGTACAATGTAACTGCCTTCAGTCACATGGGAGACAAACGCTATATTAGCTCATAAGTGTTTATAATATTATTAGAACTATTATTATTTCTATAACGTTCTTCATCCAATAATTACACCAATGTGGTACCTAAAAAAAAAAAAAAATTCAAAAAGGGGTTAAACACAGACATAAGGCAGCATCACTTTTGTCATTATTTTGTCTTCGGAAAACTCAGCTCATTGAAGTTTACAAACCTAAGCACTGATGTGTCAGAGCAAAGCTCACTGCAGTATCTCAAGGGCTCCATTAAACACACACACAATGCCATTTGCTAAAAGTTGCAAATACCGTGTAAACTGCCCCATATATCCAAACGATGTAAACAATCTTCACAGCAATTGTAGCATTAGTTTTAAAACTTATTTTGATTGCTCTGGGTCCTGTAAAAGAAATTGAATCATAAACATTGCTTATTCCACCACAATGAAAAAAAAAAAGACATCAGATTTTCTAAGTAAGCAGCCACAAAAGGGCTTTAAATAACTCAACTTTCCACCGCGGTTTTATTATCCTCCGCCACTTTCATGCTATTATCTACCGTCGAAAAGCAGAGAGATTTGCAAAACACTATAGCATTTAAGCCATTACATTTTATAGCTAATTTCTAATGTGAGCTTGATATTTTATGAGCGGAAAAAAAAAAAGAGCTAATTTGCATTAGTGACAGTAACCAGACAAATTGAACACCTGGCTCTATTTGAAATAGAATTTAAATACTTGTATTTCTAAGAAAAAAAAACAATTCTGGGTACAATTAGGTATTTGCTGTATTTAATATGACCAAGTATAACAAGCATGTACATATTTGCATAATAAACACCGTTTAAATCAGAACATGGTTTTACATAAAAGAATGGATGTTTTAGATCATTAGACTATACCTATATGCACGTGGACATGTGTATGTATGTATGTATGTATGCATGTCTGTGGACGTATTCATTTATGTATATGTACAGTATGTATACATGTGGGTTACAATTTCATTGTGTGTGTACTACACTCATTCACTGCTTACAGAATGGATAGGAAGGTAAAATTCCAGTGTTTACAGAAATATATATATATATATACGTGTGTGTATATATATATATATATATATATATATATATCATAGAACTTTGTGCATAAAACATTAGCATATGTTTGAGATGCATGTAGAATTTAATTCTGTGAAATAGGCGTATCGCTTGCTAAATAGTATGGGAAGTGACACTTAACACAGCCAGCTGAAATTAACACATTGATGGCATTTTGTTTGGTTCCTTGCAGTGATAATACTGTTGTCAACTGTGTTTAGTGCACCAAATCTCCTGGAGCCTTCAGCTAGGCAGCGAGCTTTTGACAGATTGAAGGTTCGGTGATAGGCTATCATGACAGATGGAAACTGGCACCAGCGTTCAGCTTTTGCCTATCACAGGGGACCTGCCCCCCCTCCCTTCCTTATTCTTCAGGGCTGACTCTGCAACCTCCCCCCCCCCCACCCTTATGAATGGAAGCAGGGGATGGCATTGTTAAATAGTGCATCTGTGTGAGTTAAGGCTACTTTGATGAAAGCATAAGGCAGACGCTCTGAAGAAATAGACAGCCTTTGCACTAAATGCATTTTACATAGGATTGTGAAGTACCCTGGGGAGCATGGATGTAACACTGGTTAAATCCAGACAAAAGGAACGAAAATAAGACGACTATTAGAGATGATCCCAACACAAATATGTTGATAACAATTATATCCTGACTGCCATTTATTGAACAACCAATTATATTCTTATTCCATTTCCGATACTATGAAAAAATACACCTGTCTTATCTTCACTTCAACTCCAGGTGACAAGGAAGCATTTTCCATCTCAAGGTTAATCAAATCCTTCCCGAGATACGTTAAGCAACTAAGAGCAAAAATACAATTTCGATAGGAAATAGGACATTACTGACATCACTGATAAAAATAAATGAAACACAAAACTGTCATTTATTTTCACTATTCCAATTAAGAAAATATATATTTTAATATATATTTTTCTAAATACACACGTAATAAATATTTAGTGTAAAGTTTAGGCCCAGACAGAATTTTTTGGAACCTATTTGAGGCACTTTAATATTTTCAATAAGTTCCAAAAAGATGCTTCTGATCCTGGGCACAGCATTAAAAAAAAAGTCTACAGTATGTTGCTTTGAACAAGAGACAGAGAATATATATATATATATAATATATATATATATATATATATACATAAATAAAATTGTACACGGAGGTGCGGCACATGACATAAATAAGATCCAACAAAGGGATATAGTTCAACATTTCAGTGCATCTTTAATTCGCACTGTCATCAGGAATATATAAGTATAATTTATTATTTATTTATTATTTATTAACAGTTTCTTATATAGCGCAGCATATTCCGTTGCGCTTTACAATTGGAAACATTGATAGAACAAAACAGGGTAATAACAGACAGACATAGAGGTAAGAGGGCCCTGCTTGCAAGCTTACAATCTATAATATATATATAAAGATTTTTTTGTAACTTGCACTGAGACTGTGTCAATCGTAAATATTGTCATGCCATATTGTATAGTTTACAAATATTTTATTTATTATTTATTTATTACCAGTTATTTATATAGCGCACACATATTCCGCAGCGCTTTACAGAGAATAACTTACCATTCACATCAGTCCCTGCCCCAGTGGAGCTTACACTCTATGATCCCTATCACATGCGCAAATATATTGTGATGTTGCAAAAATATTTTTTCTCTACTAAAGAAAAACCAGTCTTAATAATAATATTGTCTACGAAGCCCTGACAAACTGCTACTAAATTTCCTCGAAACAGATTTCAGGACTGTATTTGGAGCAGCCCAGTCAATCCCATTTGAGGTTATGATAATAAGCATTGGCTATTGAAGTGCTTTTCCCCAAGGTTCCTTTGTGTGCAAACTCTTCACACACATTTGACATGTGGACATCATAAAGCTGATGAAATGCTATTGTAATGAACATGAAGAAGAGGCATCTGTAGCTCTGTAAATGAAGGACCCTCTCCTCTCAACATGCTAATTCAGAAAATCTGCTCTCAACTTGTAGTCCCCCTGGATTCCAAATGGATGGGCATCTCTGTGAATGCATATTCAAGCATAGCATTAGCCTCAGCAGCAAGTGAAATTCCAGGCAGCAGAGACCGGCTTGTGTTTCAAAGCAGATTATTTTGCATCAAATGTGGTAATGATCTGACAGTTCATTTGTGAGCAGAATCCTGCAGTCAAGGTTTAATGCATGGACAGACGCAGGTGTGCAGCGAACATCAGCGTGATCTCCAAGACGGAATGAGATCCTCTTGTCATATTATCCAGGTTTAGAAGCATGCAACTGGAAGAATGGCTAGCTGCATTTACCAAATTAATACAGTCACATTTAAAACATATTGCAACAAAGGCTCATTAGATTTGCCCGAGTTATATTTAAAATGACATATGACCTTTCACATTTCATGGCTACCTTTAAGACCCTTATTACGCGAATGCCATGTATGAAACTGTATAAGTGAGCAGTGGCTGTGTTAGCTGCTGGGTAGGGTGTTTAGTACATGACGCCTTATCTAAGATTTCCAAACAGAATTCAAATAAGTCAATTTATATTGTAAACACTATGGCATATTTATCAAAACCCGCATTTTTAATGCAGATGTGATAAATATTGTACGCCTAAATGCGCAACTTCAATATGTACATTTTCAAGAAAATTTAGCATCAACCTCTGGCCGAGAGACGGGCTCCGATAAGACCCAATCCCTTGTGATGACCTGGAAGCAAAGCGGTAGTTGACACTATCACTCTACTTTCTGGTTTTGTGCTCGGAGAGCTATACACATGAGCGGCTATCATCCAGTGCAAATGTGTCATTGTGTGTGTTGGGGGGTGATGGAGAGGTACTGTAAAGTAAACATGATACAGTAGCCTATAGGCTACTATAGGCTAATGGCATCTATAGATGTCCTTAACTGCCAGGGCCAATGTTACGCATTCCCGGGCTTGTAAATCTGACTGCCACGGTCACTCCATATTAAACCTGGGGATCCTTAATTTTTACTGGTACCCACCGTATGTTTTCAGGGGATACCCTGCAAAAAGAAAAAATAATAATAAATATATATATATATATATATATCATAGAACTTTTGCATAAAACATTAGCATATGTAGTGCTGTGCAAAAGTTTTAGGCAAGTGTGGAAAAAATGCTACAAATTAAGAATTCTTTCAAAAAGGTGTTAATAGTTTATTTATATCAATTAACACAAAGCAAAGTGAATGAGCAGAAGAGAAATCTAAATCAAATCAGTATTTGGTGTGACCACCCTTTGCCTTCAAAACAGCATAAATTCTTCTAGGTACGCTTGCACACAGATTTTGAGGGAACTCAGCAGGGAGGTTGTTAAAAATATCTTGGAGAACTAACCACAGATCTTTTGTGAATGTAGGCTTGCTCACATCCTTCTATCTCTTCATGTAATCCCAGACAGACTCGATGATGTTGAGATCAGGGCTCTGTGGGGGCCATATCATCACTTCCAAGACTACTTGTTCTTATTTATGCTGAAGATAGTTCTTAATGACAATGGCTATATGTTTGGGGTTGTTGTTCTGCTGAAGAATAAATGTGGAGCCAATCAAACGCCTCCCTGATGGTATTGCATGATGGATAAGTACTTGCCTGTATTTCTCAGCATTGAGGACACCATTAATCCTGACCAATTCCCCAAATCCATTTGCCGAAATGCAGCCCCAGACTAGCAAGGAACCTCCACCATGCTTCACTGTTGCCTGCAGACACTCATTATTGTACCACTCTCCAGCCCTTTGCCAAACAAACTGCCTTCTGTTACAGCCAAATATTTAACATTTTGACTCATCAGTCCAGAGCACCTGCAACCATTTTTCTGCAGGCCAGGTCCTATGTTTTCATGCGTAGTTGAGTCGCTTAGCCTTGTTTTCACATTGAAGGTATGGCTTTCTTCCATGAAGACCACTTCTGACTAGACTTCTCTGAGCAGTAGATGGGTGTACATGGGTCCCATTGGTTTCTGCCAGTTCTGAGCTGAAGGGCTGGAGAGTAGTACAATAATGAGTGTCTGCAGGCAACAGTGAAGCATGGTGGAGGTTCCTTGCAAGTTTGGGGCTGCATTTCAGCAAATGGAGTTGGGGATTTGGTCAGGATTAATAGTGTCCTCAATGCTGAGAAATACAGCCAGGTACTTTTATCCATCATGCAATACCATCAGGGAGGTGTCTGATCGGCTCCAAATTTATTCTGCAGCAGGACAACAATCCCAAGCAGGGGTGCCGAGAGGGGGGGATCAGGTACTATTTACCCAGGCATACAATAGGGGCCCGGAGTGGCCTCTCCTCTCCCTCTTACCTCACAGAAGCTCAGAACATGCTTCTGTGTGCTGGGATGCAGTAGGAGACTGCTCGCGGCCACTGAGCAGCAGCCGCAGCAGTCTCCTATTATGTAGACGGCTGAAGATATTGTGGTGCTCCAGTAAGATAAATGCAGTCTCTTTCCAACACTTGGGATCTATCCCATAAAGACCCCGGATATAGTAACGATAATACAAAAAAAAGTGTAGTGTCGAAAAAATGGCGCTATTATCATAAATGTGATAGATGGTAAAGGTAATTCAATCTTAAAAAATAAAAAAATCTCCTGAATACTTAGCTTAAAAGTAGCAAGTGAGTTTTCACGTTTCTTAGCCCATATAGAGTAGATGTTCTCAGGAATGATGAATTTGATATATGAAATATACAAATAAATAAAATAATTTATCAACAAATTCCAAATAGATTATGACATTTTAAGCAGATGCGATAGAGACGATAATGGAGCGTACCTCTACTCACTCTTCAGACTGGGGGGAGACCCCTATAAAGGTATCAGTCTAATGCAATTTATCTATCTGAACAGTGGGCCTGATTCAGAGCCGCTCGCAAAAAGCGTGCGCTCGCTCTGAATCAGGGTATGGTCTTTTTTTTTTATTACCACCCACAGCTTATGCGAGTGGCCATGATGATGGTCGCTCCCCCCTGGCTTTGCACCAGGCTGAGGGGCTCAAAGCACCCCTCTCTCCAGCGTGCAGCCACGCCACACCAGCCGCATTGAGTCTGGTGCTGGTTTTAAATATAGGGGGACCCCTACACAAGTTTTCCCCCCTATTTTAATAACCAGGACTGGCTCAGCAGCCCAGTGCTAGTTCCTAAAATACAGGGTATCCCTACTCGTTTTTTATCCTGTATTTTTAGGAACCAGGACTGGCTGAGCAGCCCGGGGCAGGTTATGCTTTGTGGAGGGGGACCCTAAGTTATTTTATTTTTAAATTAACACTTTAGTGAAGGTTTATATGTAGAAACATACACAAATCACACTGATCTGTATATGTTTCTGGCAAACTCGCAGCTGAGGAGGTGGTCTATTTGAAATTTCTAATTAGCTGAGAATTTGCTACAATTACACCCAAGATTGTAATCTTGTTGCTTAGTAAATTCCCGAGTTGTATCTTTTTCATGAAAAGTACTTCAGAATTTGGCCGATGGTGAGTTGAATCGAGTTTGTAATCCCACCCGAGTTTTTCAGTGAAAAATTTGAAATCTCTCTCAAACTCACCCGAGTTTGTCTTTAGTCAATTTGCGAGATGAAAAAATGCCTCAAACTCGAATCTTAGTAAATTTACCTCCTAGCGTCAGGTATATCATGTATAAACCAAGGATAAAGAAAGACTCTCTTTGTGGGGCACTCTTTTTATTTAAATTTTATTGTTTCATTAAAACATAAATTTTTATTGATTTGCATTAAAAAAACAAGAGGGGAAGAACATTTACTATATTTTCTCTACTCAGGAGTCTTTTTCCAGTAAGGGGACAAATATTAAAAAGGACACGCCACAGTGAGTTATGCAAGTAGTGTTACACAATTTATTGATAGATGTTAGCAGTGCTTAAAGTGGTCCTAGAGAAGTGGAGTTACTCACCACTTTCAGCATTTTTTAAAAAAAAGGTACAGCGTAGGCCAGGAAATAAGGGCCGTGGTCTTAAAAGAAAGGGCGTGGCCACATAATAGTATTCCCAATTCAATTTACGCCACACAGTAGCACAATCTTGATTCACCCGATACACATTACACCACATAGTAGTGTTCCTTATTCATGTATGACACACAGCAGTGACCCTTTTACACAATGCCCACATTTGTGCCCCTTACACGCTATGCCCACAGTAGTAGTGCCCCTAATACACATAATGCCTACAGTAGCAGTGCCCCTTATACAATGCCCACAGCATTAGTACCCCTTACAAATAATGCCCATAGCAGTAGTGCCCCTTATGCAATGGCCATTGTAGTGGTGCCCCTTATGCAGTGTCCACAGTAGTGGTAGTGCCCCTTATGCAGTTTCCCCAGTAGTGGTAGTGCCCCTTATGCAGTGCCCACAGTGGTAATGCCCCTTATGCAGTGCCCTTTATACAGTGCCCACAGTAGTGATAGTGCTCCTTATGCAGTTCCCCCAGTAGTGGTTCCCCTTATGCAGTTCCCCCAGTAGTGGTAATGCCCCTTATGCAGTGCCCCCAATAGTGGTAGTGCCCTTTATGCAGTACCCACAATAGTGGTAGTGCCCCTTATGCAGTGCCCCGGTAGTGGTTCCCCCAGTAGTGGCGCCCCTCATGCAGTTCCCTCAGTATTGGTGGTGCCCCTTATGCAGTGCCCACAGTGGTAATGCCCCTTATGCAGTGCTGCCAGTATTGGTAGTGCCCCTTATGCAATGCCCACAGTGGTAGTGTCCCTTATTCAGTGGCCCCGGTAGTGGTGCCCCTTATTCATTGCATCCAGTAGTGGTGCCCCTTATGCAGTGCCCCCGGGAGTGGTGCCCAATGTATAAGTAATGCCCCCTGTAGTAATGCCCCCAGTAGTAGTGCCCCCAATAGCAATGCCCCAGAGTAAATGACCCAGTAGTAGTGCCCCCAATAGTAATGCCCCAAGTAAATGCCCCCAGCAGTAGTGCCCTCAATTGTAATGCCCCCAAGTAAATGCCCCAGTAGTAGTGCCCCTGAGTAAATACCCCAAGTAGTAGTGCCCCCAGAAGTTATACTCCCCATGTGAAGCCGCTTACACAAAAAAATAATACTTACCTTAAGCCTCGCTCCTGCATCCGCTACCTCCGGTCCGCCTGGCTGCTCACCTGAACTAAGGGAGAGACGTCATGACGCCATAGTGCCCGTGGGGGGAGCTGGAAGCCGGACCTCAAGAGTGAGCTCCAGCCTCTGGCTGGTGCTACAGGGAGGGAGCTGGGCACCCGCTGGTAACAATATCTCGGCGGGCGCCCGGCAAATGGAGCCTCCCTGTGGCGTTGGGGTTAGGTTAGTCGGAGGAGGAAGAACTGGTTCCATCTCCATATGGAAGTGACGGGACACAATTCCGCCCCATTCCGGCCCACTTTAACCCCTGGATGTGGGAAGATACAAACAGTTCAATTATGTGATGTGGATCACAAATGCAAAAAATATTAAGTCAAGTTCAATTTGTGATAGAATAAAACAAAAAAAGAAGGGAAGAGGGGGGTTAGCTCACAATATATACAGGTCAAATGGCATATCAATAAGAGTGCAACCACCCAAGGCGTGCGTATCTCAGACCTGAGAGTGGTATATCTATCTTATAAAATGGTCCCTGTTGTGACAAAATAGTTCTACGTGGAGATGCTGTAGGGTGACACACATACAGGATAGGAAGAAAACTAGTTCAGAATAGGCTGTTTAATCTTAATTCTTTTTAATGAATAAACATGTAACGGGATAACAGTGTAAGTAAATGAAACAGTTGAACATTAATGACCACTGTTAATGTAAGGGGCCTATTTATCAATATTATTTTTACAAAAAAAAATTAGAAAAAGGGTGTTTTCATACCCTTTTCACATTATTTTAGAATCACATACATTTATTATAGGGCAATTGGAGTGGTTTTCATGAAAAATGACTCCAATCCCATCAATTCACATATTTTCAGTAAGCAGATTTAATTTCCCATACTTGTAATGGGAAATGTGATCTGCTCAGATTTACTAAAAATAAATTGTGAAAAAATACTAGGGGTAACCCTGTGATAATAACGCCACCTGGAGATGGCATTATTGGGGCTTTCCCCTGGTTGTCTGACTCCTGCTCTGCTCTGACAGGCAGAGCACAGCTGGGAGCCGAGCCCCAGTGATCAGGTTTATGGGCTGAAAAAAAAAAAATTGTGAAAAAAAAAATACTTACCTGCATCCAGGGACCGGTGATAGGTGCACCGGTTATGTCTTCTGGGGTTCTGGTCAGCTGGTCTCTGGGCTCCTGCACAGGGGATCAGCTGCAGCATGGAGCAACTGACCAGGGTCACAGTGCAGGAACTCGGAGACCAGGTGACCGGAGCCCCAGAGGGAGGACTTCACCGAAGCACCAATCACCGAGGAAAGTGTAAGTGAGCGGGGAAGGGGGGGTGTAGCAGGGGAGCTTGTGGAAGGAGGGGCATAGGTGGGGTGTGATCACAGCGGGTTGGTGAGTCAGCAGCATGCGGACACCTTCTCATTACATTTTTGATAAAAATACAGTGAGACTGTGGAGGGGTTTCGCAGGGACAGAGCTTATTGTAAGCTCTCTCTACAAGGAATTTTTGATAAATTCCTGTGATATTTCCTAAATTCACAATACAAATTTAGGCGAATATATCACACTACAAGTGCATTTGAATTGCGGATTGTAGTAAATAGGGCCCTAACAGTGGTTCATTTTGGAAAGAAAATGTGTTGAACAGTGAATTATTCTGGCAGGAAATGCTTAATGCTTCCTCAGGGTCAGGCTGGCATGTCTAGTCACTGTTTGCTGTGCTGGATTCTGAAGTGGCTGCTCAGGTAAGTCCTGTTCAAGTTCTTTGAATAGATCACCACTGAACAAGTCAATCTTTGGTGAGGATTAATTTTGGGAAATTTTTCTTTCACAAATTTGTATGTTTGTCAGTGAGGCAGTGATGTGCTTCTTTTCTGTGAGCAGTGTCTCTGTGAGAGATGTTATTTTTTATATTTGAGGAGTGGTACAGCTGTGGCTTTGTGATAAGATTTTGGTCACAGTTGAAAGTAGATCAGACCTGAAGTGTGCGGTCATTGGAAAATTATGCACGGTCATGTGATCTAATGTGTTTAATCATGTTGGCGGGATCTATCTCAGTATGTATATATACATATATTACATACTTTAAAAAAGGGGCGTAAATGGATATGCTTAAGTTTAATGACACATACATTAATGTAAAACTCCCCCTGTAATACTCAGGTTGCTGCCATCCATAAGATGTCCTGTTGTTAGGTGATTTTCAGTATATAAGAATCAGGGATCTATTTACTAAGCCTTGGATGGAGATAAAATAAATAGAGATAAAGTACCAGCCAATCAGCTCCTAACTGTCACGTTACAGGCTGTGTTTAAAAGATATCACAAAGAGAAAAAAAGGCAAAGATTTGTCCTCCTATGTGGCGCACTTGTCCATAATTAAATAAAATATATAATGTCTTTATTAGATATGCATTAAAACATTCCAAACGGAATACAATTACAGCGAAATAGGATAAAAAAAGGGGGGGGGGGAAATGTGAAACTATTAGTAGAAAAAATGTGATATTAAAATAACGAAAAGAATCCTGCCGTGTGAGTATTTATTTCATATTTATATTATCATTATTTTCCATGCTGTACAAACCTAAATTATTTATTTGCAGAGCTTCTGTGTTAATTAATGTAGAATGCGTTTTATTACATTTATGGGAGCGTTACTCAAATCATCTTCACCTTCAATCAATATTTGTGTGAATAAGGGGTGACAGTATATCTTCACCGCCAATCAATATTCATGCGGATAAGATGTAGTAGTATATATCAGCGTCATAAATAATTCCAATATAGCTCTAGCTTTATCTAAACGCTGTTATATGCTTATAATTCCTTAAAGATGTGTATCCATTTAGGACATATTATTTTACTACGGCTTTATATTGCTGCCACCTTAATTCCTCACAAAAAATATCGATTACCAATATCAGTTAATTCCAAATAGTTGTAATGATAGTTCTCAATTGTAGAGAGCTAGAAATCTAGCTATATTAATATATAAATTTCTGCTGTTTAAATTGAAATAACCATGTTGCTAAATCCCATTAGAATTCACATATATAAAGAGTGCACATTGTCCTGTAACTGGACATTTACCACATATACATAGATGTCCTGTAAATGGACATATAACACAGAAATATTGTAGCGCCCAGTCAAATGAGTGAATAATATATTACTTATGTTTCATTACAATGGTGAGTTGTTTCTAACATATGAGAGCACCGTACAGCCGCTCGAGTATATTTGCAACAGTGTTGCCAATCACCGTCAGCTCGAATGACATAAGATACACAAAATTAACTATTAAATTGTCCTGTAACTGGACAAGGCTACAATGCTACAATGCTGCAATATTATTGCACGGAGTACACACGGCAGGCATACCGCCGATGCGCGTTTCGCTGATTAGCTTTGTCAAGGCAAGACGATTGCATCTACCATCCCACACTTTATTCATACAGGGAGACCAATGAAATCGTCTCCCTTGGTCACGTGGTCTATTTGACCAATCCAACATCTGCTTATGAGTAGTCACTCCAGGTTCCGAGTCTCAGCCAATAGGGGACACTATTTCATATGTCTTGTTGCGGGGGTGTGTCCGCGACCTCCAATCAGGTTGTAGGTATCTCCGGTCTTAATTATAGAACCACCGTATTTATATTTACGTAGCGGAGTTACGGGGGTGTGTTCATCTCTTCCAATCAAAAGTCTCGATTATAGAACCACCGTATTTATATTTACGTAGCGAAGTTACGGGGGTGTGTTCATCTCTTCCAATCAAAGGTCCTATATGGTGTCTCTAATATTGGCTATAGATTCATCATGTTTATGTTAACATGATGGAGTATCGGAGGTGTACTTTTCCTCCAGTTAGAAATCCCTTAGTATTAAAGATATGATTCCCTGCATATCATTCATCAATAATTGGACACTATTTTCTCATTTATCCTAATTAAATTCTATAAAAAATATATATTAGAGTCAAAAGTGGCATATATAGGTGGGTAGTGAATTGACTGTGATAAATAAAGGAAAAATTAATAAAAATAAGTAAAGAAATTGCTGCATTGAGTGAAATTTATTATTGTACATAAAAACCTATAAAATTAGTGAAAAATAATAATCTTTTAATTATTTCATCCACATAATCAATATTAGTGAACTACAATTCTTTGTTCCAGTATACTAACTCATATCTATAATTAATAATATGTTAATATAAATAAAATTACACAAAAAGAGGGGGGCTTATAAAATTTATAAATATAGTGTTCTTTTAATTGTTTCATCAATCATTCTAGATGTTAATAAACCACAATTTCAATTATTAGTTTAGTAATTCATATCCACAGTTAATGATATATTGATATAAATAATAATAAATCCCATAAATCTTAATATAATCCATATGTCAATAACATAATAGATTTAAAGAAAGAAAAAGAAAGTGTGAGAGAGAAAGAGGGGGGGAGTGATAAATCATTGAAATTGGTGACAATAAAAATGCAAAAAGTAAAAAAAGTTTTAATGAAACAAATATATATAGCGTGCGTGTCAAACAAATAGTGTAATAGGATACCTGAAGACAAATGTATGTACACACATACAAACAATTATATACATATGAATATACATACATCACATCAATCTGGTAATTGTGTTATCAAATCTAGGTTTTAAAGAGTGTGTATATAGAATTAGATTGTGATTAATATGAAAAGGAAAATTAATATTTAATAAATAAAATAAAATTATATATTGGTGAATTAAGTCCAAATTGACCAATAATGTGCATAATGAAGGTAATATCAAATTTCATACTGAAAGAAGAGGGGGTGTATGATATAATATCTATACCCCTATTAGATTTAATTTATCCTAATTCCTCTACTTTCATAATTTCATTGAAGAGAGTATTAATTCATATCTTCATTATCTAATTCTTTATTAATATGAATATATTGACTTTAAGATCAACATGTTCAATAAAAGGGTATATACATGTTAATATATGATTATTATGTGTTTAAAAGATGACAGGAGCTGATTAGTTGGTACTTTATCTCTCTCCACTTTATCTCTTTCAAAGGTTTATTAAACAGACCTCTAAGAAAGATGCAAGCCCCTTATAATTAAGTGTTTAAATAATATAATTAAATGCTCTAAATAAAGTAAATAAAGTGGAGATGTGATCATGCCATAAATAATAATAGTTCAAGTTTATCTTTATTGACTGTATCCAAAGTTCCTCTGCATCTATCTCTTTCAGGGATGTGCAGTCAGGGTAGGCAGGGGAGGCAGAGCCTCCCCGGTTATACTCCTGAGATTTGTTATAAAAATGATTAGAATAATACATATTATAACTTATAAACATCTTCTTTGTTTATTGTAGTCATTTTTATAGTGAACACTCACCAGCATTGTGGAGCTTCCTGGGACTGAAGGGAGACAAGAGATGAGGCAGCAACAGCTCAGCCTCGCTTCTGTATCGTCAGACACTGCTTGTAGAGCTGAGGGCGTGGCCACACTATGGGCAGTAAGCTGCACAGAAAGAGAGCGAATAGAGGCAAGCCTCTGAGTATTGGGGGGCGTGCCTTGAACACTGATGGACACCTTGGCAGTGTCATGTTCCCAAGCACTGCAGTGTTTAGAGATTGAAGCTCAGCAGCAAGAGAAGACACAGTGATGCAGGTAAAAGAATCAATGGACACTGAAGCTTAGTGTAGTGCGGGGAGAGTTACAGTGAGTAGGGGGTGAGACAGGCTCCAAGCTCAGACCCATCTCCATGTGTGCCTCCCCAGCCATTGACCTCAACGCATGTCACTGATCTCTTTATGGAGTGTGTGATACCAGGTATTAGAACCGTAGTTCGCTAAGTGTGCTGGGGTCCTTAGGTTCGGCAATCACACAGGTAAAGAGCAGAAGGAGGTACACAAGCCCCTTTATTGCACAATGATGTAAAAAAAACAGTTTATAGAAAAAACCATTAAAAACTATAACACATTAAATAACATGTTAGGGTATTACCAGTCTCATTAATAACCACCATAGAGTCTTTATCTGTCCAGAGGCAAGCATACAAGTACAATTTTTGTATCTCACCCAGAGGAATTGTGCTGATGGCACTGTATACAGCTGGTTTAGCTCTTCTTGCTTGCTTGCTGGCTATTTCTGATGGTCATTGGGTCTCACTCCTGGGACAGAGCAGCTTTATCCCACTCCAGTGGCTACCTGAGTCCTTCTCCTAATGAGGTCTCAGATAATATCTCCAGAACTGGGAGAGATAACCTGTTTACTAATCATCCTAACATACTCATCATCAGATCTAATTAAGTCCAAATATAACAGATACAATATAATAAGCCACTAACTTATGTTAACGTCTGTTATGAGAGTCAGCCGGGTTCGTAACACTACCCTTCATAGTCCTCAATTACTCCTCCACTTCCTACAGTACATCTCCAACCTCAATGCCACACACACTCCTTTAAGTCATTTTTGTTCTCTCATACACCTTTCACACTGCCAGCAAATACCCCGGGTTATTGCACATGAACGCGTAGCAACCCAGGTTACTGTGCAGTGTGGAAGGTCCCAGTTGAAATAACCCAGGTCGAGCGACCCGGCATTTCAACCTGTGTAAAGACTCTGTGCACTGTCCCCCGTGTTTTGGTTTTGGATCTGGATTTGGTTTTGCTAAAACCGCCCTTGTGTTTTGGTTTTGGATCTGTATTTTTTTTTTAAAATGTATAAAAACTAGGGGTGTGCACCGGCCACTTTTCGTGTTTTGTGTTTTGGTTTTGGATCTGGATCTTTCTTCGTGTTTTGGATCTGGATTGGTTTTGCCAAAACCACCCTTCCGTGTTTTGGGTTCTGGGTTTTGTGTTTTGGATCTGTATTTTTTTTTTAAAAAGCATAAAAACAGCTAAAATCACAGAATTTGTTGGTTTCTCTGCTCCTATGCTATTATTAACCTCAATAACCTTAATTTCCACTCATTTCCAGTCTATTCTGAACACCTCACACCTCACAATAGTGTTTTCATGTCCAAAAGGTTGCACCGAGGTAGCTGGATGACTATGCTAAGCGACACGAGTGGGCGGCACAAACACGTGACCCATCTAGGAGTGACACTGCAGTGGCAGACAGGATGGCAGTTAGAAAAACTAGGCCCCAAACTGTACATAATGCAAAGAAAAAAAAGAAGTGCAAGATGGAATTGTCCTTGGGCCCTCCCACCCACCCTTATGTTGTATAAACAGGACATGCACACTTTAACAAATCAATCATTTCAGCGCCAGGGTCTGCCACACAACTGTGGCTGAAATGATTGGTTCGTTTGGGCCCCCACAAAACAAGCTGGCAATTAATGTGTCCCTGCACAAACTGGCTCTACGGAGGCAAGATGTCATCCTCATCCTCCTCATCCACCGATTCCTCACCCTCTTCAGTGTGTACATCCTCATCCTCACAAAGTATTAACTCGTCCCCACTTGAATCCACCACCACAGGTCCCTCTGTACCTTCTGGAGGCTGGTCTCCCTGGAAGAGCTGATAATTCATTTTGATGAACATCATCTTCTCCACATTCTGTGGAAGCAACCTCCTACGCCTTTCGCTGACAAGGTTCCCGGCTGCACTAAACACTCTTTCGGAGTACACACTGGAGGGGGGGCAACTCAGGTAAAATAGAGCCAGCTTGTACAGGGGCCTCCAAATTGCCTCTTTTTCCTGCCAGTACAGGTATGGACTGTCTGACATGCCTACTTGGATGCTGTCACCGATGTAATCCTCCACCATTCTGTCAATGGTGACAGTATCATATGCAGTGACAGTAGACATGTCAGAAATTGTTGCCAGGTCCTTCAGTCCGGACCAGATGTCCAAACTTGGTCCTGCCTGCCCTGCATCACCGCCAGCGGGTTGCTTAGGATACCTAAGTTTTTTCCTGGCAGCCCCAGTTGCGGGAGAAAATGAAGAAGGAGCCGTTGACGTGTCACGTTCCGCTTCAGCTGACAGTGTGTTCACCAGCAGGTCTTTGCACCTCTGCAGGCTTGTGTCAGCCGGAAAGAGAGACACCACATAGGCTTTAAACCTAGGATCAAGCACGGTGGCCAAAATGTAGTGGTCTGATTTCAACAGATTGACCACCCTGGAATCCTGGCAAAGCGAATGAAGGGCTTCATCCACAAGTCCCACATGCCGAGCGGAATCGCTCCGTCTTAGCTCCTCCTTCACTTTCTCCAGCTGCTTCTGCAAAAGCCTGATGAGGGGAATGACCTGACTCAAGCTGGCTGTGTCTGAACTGACTTCACGTGTGGCAAGTTCGAAGGGCTGGAGAACCTTGCACAACACGGAAATCATTCTCCACTGCGCTTGAGTCAGGTGCATACCCCCTCCTTTGCCTATGTCATAGGTGGATGTATAGGCTTGTATGGCCTTTTGCTGCTCCTCCATCCTCTGAAGCATATAGAGGGTTGAGTTCCACCGCGTCACAACCTCTTGCTTCAGGTGATGGCGGGGCAGGTTCAAGAGTGTTTGCTGGTGCTCCAGTCTTCGGCACGCAGTCGCTGAATGGCGAAAGTGGCCAGAAATTTTTCGGGCCACCCAAAGCGTCTCCTGCACGCCCCTGTCGCTTTTCAGAAAATTCTGCACCACCAAGTTTATTGTGTGAGCAAAACATGGGACGTGCTGGAATTTGCCCAGATGTAATGCCCGCACAATATTGGTGGCGTTGTCAGATATCACAAATCCCCAGGAGAGTCTAAGTGGGGTAAGCCACTGGGCGATGATTTCCCTCAGTTTCTCTAAGAGGTTGTCGGCGGTGTGCCTCTTACTGAAACCGGTGATACACAGCGTAGCCTGCCTTGTAACGAGCTGGCGTTTCTGAGATGCTGCTACTGGTGACGCTGCTGCTGTTGCTGCGTAAGGTGATACATCTACCCAGTGGGCTGTCACAGTCATATAGTCCTTAGTCTGCCCTGTTCCACTTGTCCACATGTCCGTGGTTAAGTGGACATTGTGTACAACGGCATTTTTCAGGACACTGAGGACACTTTTTCTGACGTTTCTGTACAGTCTCGGTATCGCCTGCCTAGTGAAGTGGAATCTAGACGGGATTTGGAACCGGGGACACACTACCTCCATCAATTGTCTAAATCCCACTGCACTAATGGCGGATACCGGACGCACGTCTAACACCAACATAGCAGTCAAGGCCTCAGTTATACGTTTTGCTTCAGGATGACTGCTGTCGTACTTCATCCTCCTCGCTAAGGACTGTTGGAGGGTCAATTGTTTAGTAAAAGTAGTGGTGTTCCTACTTCCTCTCTGGGATGATGAACAACTCCCAGCAGCAGCAACAGCAGCAGCGGCAGCAGTAGGCGTAGCAATGCAGGATCCTCCAGAGGAATCCCGGATAGGAGAGTCAGTCATGCCAGTGACATGGCCTGCAGGACTACTTCCGATCCTGACTAAGGAGGAAATTGACGAGGAGGGAGTTGACGGTGTGGTTTGCAGGCGCTTGGATACAACAGGACAACGGGATTTAGGTGTCCCTGGACTGCTTACGGTCTTAGCCAAAGTTTCTGAACTTGACAGTAACTTTTTATGAACGCGCTGCAGGTGCCGTATAAGGGAGGATGTTCCTAGGTGGTTGACGTCCCTACCCCTACTTATTTCACCTTTACATATGGTACATATGGCAAGACAGTTGTTGTCCGGATTTGGATAGAAATATTGCCAGACCAAAGAGGTGGAATGTTTGGTCTTCTGCCCAGGCATGACCGTGATGGGCTTTTTCATCCCACGGACAACAACTGTCTCCCCCGGAGCCTGATTTAAACAAACCACATCACCATCAGAATCCTCCTCGCCAACTTCCTCCTCAGCGCCAGCTACACCAGTATCCTCATCCTGTTGTACTTCAACAGTGACATCTTCAATTTGCATATCAGCAAGTGGACTGTGGGTGCTCCTTTCAGCACTTGCAGGGGGCGTGCAAATGGTGGAAAGAGCCACCTCTTCCCGTCCAGTGCTGGGAAGGTCAGGCATCGCAACCACCACCACACTTGGACTCTCCTTGGGGATTTGTGATATCTTCTTAGAAAGCACAGTTCTTCGCTGTGCTTTTGCCAGCTTAACTCTTT
Organism: Taudactylus pleione; assembly: GCA_031769625.1. Lineage (NCBI taxonomy): Eukaryota > Metazoa > Chordata > Amphibia > Anura > Myobatrachidae > Taudactylus > Taudactylus pleione. Next base: position 8,239,294 of record JAUIMM010000004.1, read on the forward strand.
TGATTTTTTTAGTGGGAGGAGGGCTTCCATCGTCATGTGAAGCTGAACCACTAGTCATGAACATACTAGGGATCGACCTTAGCCGTTCCTTGCCACTCCGTGTCGTAAATGGCATATTGGCAAGTTTACGTTTCTCTTCAGCTGATTTAAATGTCTTTTTCAAGGTCATTTTCCTGAACTTTGCCATTTGGGATTGTATGTGCCCTCTACTATGACATTGGGCATCGGCCTTGGCAGACGACGTTGATGGCATGTTATCGTCTATGTCATGACTAGTGGCAGCAGCTTCAGCACTAGGAGGAAGTGGTTCTTGATCTTTCTCTATTTTATTTTTATCGGAGAAAGTTTGGTCCTCCATTTATGTTATATCGATTTGATATATACGTGCGGCTAAACACAGAAAATAATTTTTTTTTTGGTTTGGACTGGAGTGTACTTTGGGGGTTACAGCACCCTTTAACGGTCAAGCCAGCCGGCCCTTATGACACAGGCGCACTCTTGGCACTACTTTGTTGATGCACGTGCGGCTACTGCGCACACAATTCACAAACACAGAAAATAATTTTTTTTTTGGTTTGGACTGGAGTGTACTTTGGGGGTTACAGCACCCTTTAATTGTCAAGCCAGCTGGCCCTTTACTTATGACACAGGCGCACGCTTGGCACTACTTTGTTGATGCACGTGCGGCTACTGCGCACACAATTCACAAACACAGAAAATAATTTTTTTTTGGTTTGGACTGGAGTGTACTTTCGGGGGTTACAGCACCCTTTAACGGTCAAGCCAGCCGGCCCTTTACTTATGACACAGGCGCACGCTTGGCACTACTTTGTTGATGCACGTGCGGCTACTGCGCACACAATTCACAAACACAGAAAATAATTTTTTTTTTGGTTTGGACTGGAGTGTACTCTCGGGGGTTACAGCACCCTTAACGGTCAAGCCAGCCGGCCCTTTACTTATGACACAGGCGCACGCTTGGCACTACTTTGTTGATGCACGTGCGGCTACTGCGCACACAATTCACAAACACAGAAAATAATTTTTTTTTTGGTTTGGACTGGAGTGTACTCTCGGGGGTTACAGCACCCTTAACGGTCAAGCCAGCCGGCCCTTTACTTATGACACAGGCGCACGCTTGGCACTACTTTGTTGATGCACGTGCGGCTACTGCGCACACAATTCACAAACACAGAAAATAATTTTTTTTTGGTTTGGACTGGAGTGTACTTTCGGGGGTTACAGCACCCTTAACGGTCAAGCCAGCCGGCCCTTTACTGATGACACAGGCGCACGCTTGGCACTACTTTGTTGATGCACGTGCGGCTACTGCGCACACAATTCACAAACACAGAAAATAATTTTTTTTTTGGTTTGGACTGGAGTGTACTTTCGGGGGTTACAGCACCCTTAACGGTCAAGCCAGCCGGCCCTTTACTTATGACACAGGCGCACGCTTGGCACTACTTTGTTGATGCACGTGCGGCTACTGCGCACACAATTCACAAACACAGAAAATATTTTTTTTTTGGTTTGGACTGGAGTGTACTTTCGGGGGTTACAGCACCCTTTAACGGTCAAGCCAGCCGGCCCTTTACTTATGACACAGGCGCACGCTTGGCACTACTTTGTTGATGCACGTGCGGCTACTGCGCACACAATTCACAAACACAGAAAATATATTATTTTTTTAGCACTTGGGGGGAGCCCCCCTGATGGACAGAGCACCCCCTGGACAACACTACAGCACCCCTTTAGGACTGGGACACTGCACAGGACTTTGGAGTGGACACAGCCCCTCTGGAGAACTGACTGCACAACACAGTCCAGCCAGCCCCTATGGACTTTGAAGTAGTGGACACAGCCCCTATTAACAACAGCAGCACAGCACAACACAGCCAGCCCCTATGGACTTTGAAGTAGTGGACAACAGCAGCACTACACTACACTACACTACACAGCACTAACTCCCACCCTCCCTCTTCACTGTCCACAGCCGAGTGAGAAAATGGCGCCGACGCGGGTACCTTATATAGGATCCAAAACCCGCGAGACTCGGAAGGCGGGATGATGACGTTTTGCCTCGATGTCAGATCCGAGTCAGGCGGGAAAAGTCGAGCCTGACTCGGATCGGACTCGGATCGGGGGGGCTCGGGGGGGTTCGGATTTCAGAAATCCGAACCCGCTCACCCCTAATAAAAACTAGAGATGAGCGGGTTCTGATCTCAGAGATCCGAACACACCCGAATTTAGCAGATCCGAGTCGGATCCAAGCAGGCTCGGGGTTTCCCGCCTGACTCAGATCTCAAAACTGAGGCAAAACCATAGAGTCGGAAATCTTGCGGTTCGCGAGCTTACATCTCTATGATCAATGTAGTATATAGGGACCACGCGGCGGATGCCATTTCACTCCGGCTGTGGAGACTGAACAGGGAGGGTGGGTAGTGTAGGGCTGGGAGAGTTGCTGGTGTTGTGCTGTCTGCTGTGTCCTGGGCTGGTGCACAGTGCTGATCCATTCTGGTCTGGTGCTGTCTGCTGTGTCCTGGGCTGGTGGTGCTGTGCTGTCTGCTGTGTCCATCTGGGCTGGTGCAAAATACATCTGGGCTCTGCTGCATCCATCTGGGCCCAAGTTCTGGACTAAAAAAAATAAATAATGTAATATTTTTCTGTGTGAGTGCGTGTTAGGCTTAACCACACAAGATCCAGCCAGCAACGCAAGTTGCAACCTAGTGCTGCCCGACTCCAGTCATGATCAATCTGTGCTCTGGGCCCAAGTTCTGGAGCTGAATAAAAATATATTGTCTTTTTTTGTCAAATTTTTTTTGTGTGCGTGTCAGCCACATCTGGCTGTCACTGTCATCAGCATAGGTGCACAGGGGTGCTGTGCTTCTGTCTGTCGAGGGGCTGCTGCCCAAAATAATAAATAAACAATTTTTATTGTGTGCGTGTTAGCTACACCTGTCATTGTTGTAGCTGCGCAGGGGTGCTGTGCTGCTGTCTGTCAAGAGGCTGCATGAATATTGCAATTAAAACGTTTTTTTTTAAGTCATTGGGTTACAAAAAGTTTTTTTTTTAATCTTAAACATAGCAGAAATGTTATCCTAACAGCTTATAATGTTATATGCTCTAAAAAACTAAAGCCTATAATTATTTACAATCCTGCAGTATATAGAGAAGACATCCGAAATTCTAAAACTGTTCTATTAAAAAATGTAAACAAAAGCAAAGATTATAAGTCTAGTGTGTTATTAGAACAAGCGGAACAGAGCAATAAATGCAACATTTCATTTTAAGGTTTAAGTTTTACGTTGTGTCTGGAGATCATTTAGAATGCAGAAAAAGAGCTCCACCACAAGCGGCAGATGACTAAACTCACACACAAAGGTTTAATAGAAATAGATACAACACCGGATCAGATGTTTACCCTGGAGGATCTGATTCATCATGGTACCCCCAAGACCAAGATTGTGCAAATTCTGCCAAAAGAGAGACTGACACCACGGCTAAACAGTAAGAGTCACCATCTGGATGTGAATTGTCTCATTTGCATGGGGAAAACCCAACCCTCAGATGAGATGGATCTCAGCCAGTGGACAACATTGTAATCACCATTAAAAAGTCACAATGGAAGACTACAGTGTGGAGAATCTTTCTTCACAGTCAGGAGAGGCCTCAGAGAACATGAAAAAAGATGCTCTAGGTGCTGAACTTCAAGGGATTTCTCCATCATGTTCTGCAGTGTGGAAAGGTTTCATTCACATGTTTTCTATAAAGCAGTTCAAAGTTACAGCCTTCAAAGTGTCTGGCTATAACACCAACCTTTGCCAGGAATTACCAAAGATTATTACAAGCAAAGGATTCATCTGACCAGAATCTGTCTGGGAATTCATGGATCGTATTTGGCCTGAATGCACTAAGACATCCAGTGATTCTGTCACTGTGTTCTGTAGCCGACTTTATTCCTACCTGAATCGCAGACTGAAATACGGAATTGTAAGCACAGACAACATGGAGGCCTTTGTTATTCCGCTGCCTGCATACCAACCAATACCTCCCAGACTACACCCACTGGGGGGGGGGGGGCAGGTCTTGATAATGACCATGCCCATCTGTTGCTAGTCCTTCTTCTTCCAAACCATCCATCCTGGACTTCCTGTCCAAAAAAGGTGAGCAGGGTACAGAAAGAGGAGCTAGATGTCCCCGATGACATTTTTTTTTCATCTATAATAGATGATGTGGAGAGATAAGAGCTTCAGATGTTGGAAGTACAGGGACTCCCACATATTTGGCTTCCCTCCAGAGAACAGAGCTCTGTTCCTCAGGAAGTGTCTATGCCTGAGTTGATAGGTAGTCTCTGCCTGTTGGTAAACACCCTTCAGGAGATGGCAACCCAAAATAACAACAACTATAATAATAATAATGTGTCCACTGATAATGATAACCAGCCTGATCCCTTAACAACAACATACCCCATTTGGCCAACTCATAACATGAAACCCAGTTTGCAGCCTCCTCTTCCTTATGACACTAATCCAGTCGCCATGGTTGATCAATCAGCCATATGTGGTCCACCCAATTTTTGGCCTTCTACATTCTAACATATTAACATATCTAAGAAGTGGACAGTGGGAACAATAGCAATTTGAAGGCCACTAACTAACTCTGTTTTTTTTTAATGTCACTGTACAGGTTGGGAAATTCCTTTACAGAACAAAAGGTTTACAAAGGATTATTTAAGTCAATTGTTTATTTATTTTTGGAAAGCACGCTTCCTGGTCCCCTTCTGGGATGAAAAAATCCACTCCCAGCAAGCAGGCATGGCGCTCAAGAAAGAATTCCCAAGAAAGACACAACGTAAGACTTAAACCTTAAATATGAAATGTTGCATTTAATGCTCTGTTCTGCTTGTTCACATATCTCATATAGTTAAGTGGACAGTGGGAATAACTGCAGTTTGAAGGTCACTAATTAAATCTGTTTTTTTTAATGTCCCTGTACATGTTGGAAAAAGCCTTTACAGAACAGAAGGTTTGCAAAGGATTATTTAAGCCAATTGTTTTTTAGAAACACTCTTCATGGTTCCCTTCTGGGATGAAAATCCACTCCTAGCCGCAGAAGCAGGCACAGGATTCTCAAGAAAGACACAACATAAGGCCTTAAATCAGGGGTAGCCAACCTTGGTCCTTGAGAGCTCACAGTTTCCAGACAACCTAGCTGGTGCACAGGTGTATTCATTAATCACCAAAACATTTAGAAAGATCCATAGGTGGAGCTAATTGTTATAGCTTTGATTCTGTGATGAGACGTGAAATACCACCTATATACAGTACATGACTGGATGGTCCGGTGTATACTCCACTACACCGCAAAACTTGTATGCGTTATTATGAGTACATCTGTACAAAACTCTGAGAATGGATAACTGAGAATTCTGTGTTGGGGCTGATTAGTTTTGTTCGATGCTTGAGCATATTTTATGCTTTTGTGTGTGCGTGTGCAAGCAAATGCACACAGGATAGGAAGTTCCTGATGTACTACAGTGAATTTTTTTACTGAGTTGATATATAGGGGCGCGCCGAGATGTGGTGGTGGGGGGGGGGAGCTGGTTACTATTTACCCGGGCTTGCTGGAGGGGCCCAGGTTTGGCGCCACCCCCCACTTCCTCTTACCTCACAGCAGCCCAGCACACACTGCTGGGTTGCAGAGG